>JAWLRI010001078.1:1569742-1596572 GCA_034781795.1 Crypturellus tataupa
GCCGGCGGCGCGTCCCTGCCCGCAGCGCATCTGAGGGGGCCGCAGCGGGGGGCTCGGCCGGGGCCCTGCGAGCTGCCGCCCGCCCGCCCAGCGCGGAGGAAGTGGGAGGAGGAGGAGGAGGAAGAGGGGGAGGAGGGCTGGGAGTGCGCGTGGGCCGGGCGGAGGAGGGGACGCGGCGGGACGGGCCCCGCCACACGTGCGCTGAGCTCGTCGGGGCTCGGTACCCCCCGCCGGGCACCGCAGGGGGCCCCTGCTATGGGGAGCCCCTGCTATGGGGAGCGCTACGTTGGGGGGTCCTTGTTACGGGGGAGATGAGGTTGTCTGTCAATGGGACAGCGCTTGGCCTCAAGGAAGAGCCCAAAGAACCATCCCTCTCCTCGGTGCTTCCCGGGGTTATCCTGCGGGATCATCCAGCACTAGAAGGATGTGTTTGATCCCGATGCCAAGAGGTGGCAGACCTCTTGGTGAGGTGAGGACGGGCAGAATGGGGCGCAGGGTCCCTCTTCTTGTCTCCACGCTCTTCCCTCTCCCGTTGTGTTTGCTTAAAACTACAGCCCCTATCAGGACAACACGACGGGGAACACGGAGGGTCCCCAGCTCTGCAATCATGAAGAGCACGGACGAAATAAGGTTATCGGTCAAGAGCCACGTGCCTTATCAGGGGTAGGAGACACATAGGCGGAAGCCAGAGCAACGCCGAGGTCCCCTTGGCTGGCCGAGCTCTGCGTTTTCCCGGATCCAGCACCCGCCCTCAGAATCGGGTCGGAGGGGCACCCATTTGGCAGCGCCCGCGCTGCTTATCCAAGACCTGCGTCTTGAAAGGGCTGCGCAAACACTCGCCGACCAGTACACTAATAATTAACCGTCGTAAAGCCCCGTCAGTGTTCTTAACCCAGTGACACAAATCCCGAGTTGCCTGAGGCACGGCTGGAGACGCCGTCCCCTGTCTGCACGGCTCCCACCTCTGAAACACTCCTTTTAAACGGGAGGAAAAGGGGATTTTAACGTAGAAAGCCCTTCTTTCCGAGTATCCTTCTCTCCTGCAATAGCCGGAGCTGCCACTAATGCAGTGTGGCATGAATTCATCTGGAGATGAGGGAAATCTCTTTCATCCAAACCTTTAAAGATCTTTGGGCAGGATAAAGGGGAAGTAAACCATCCCTTTGGATGCACCCCAAGAGAGCGAGCGTTTCGTGTTTAAATGCAATGTAGGAGCTATAAGAAGTAAAACACATATATTCTTTCTGAGAAGGATGCACGGGGTCTGCAGACAGGGAAAGCCACAACCCGCGCCAGGACCCGATGGGTTTCTCCATCTGGGCCCTTGCTCGTCTCATGGTGCCGTCGGGGCCGGGTCGGAGCCGCCGGCGCCGGGGCCGCTTCACATCCTTGTTGGCCCGGCAGAGCACACGGGCACGTGCCCAACTGCAAATATTTGCAGTCAAACACGCTGCTGAACGGGGCCCAAAAGCCTCCTTTGAAGGCGTCTCTCCTTCCCCGCGCAACCAGTCGCCCCCTGCTTTCAGCCGACTTAATTTATAGTGTTTTTGTGGCGGTGACAGCTGTTTCTGACAGTAAAAACCGTTTGGAGGGGCCAGCTCTGAATTTACAGTGTCTTAAATTTAATGTTTACCCACGAGTGCTTTGGTTGGAGCTAACCAGTTAGGCATTTTCATAGCATTCGCTTTGGACACGTTGGAATGCAAAAGTTGCATAACTGTTATACATTAAAGATGGCAAATGGGAAGATAGAGAAGACTAGTTGGGCTCATCATCACATTTACCAATGTCAGTTTTCAGGGGCCTGAAACTGCAGTTTGTTGCTTGATGGACAACTGAGTCTACCAAGACTCAGGTTCGTATTTTTTTACACACACATCAAAAACACCGTTTCTCACAAAAAAAAAATCCTCCTGTTGGCACGAGCCAGGCTCATTGCCCAGCATTAAAACACTCAAACCATCCGTGCAAACATCCCTGCTATCTCTGAAATAGTTCAGACTCTGCCGTTTCTGCGCACGGGGGTTTCTGTTTTGGTTCTACCTGCGCTCAGAGGCACGTTCTGCTCCGCTTTCTTCTGCTCGCTGTGAATTTCCCTCGCTCTCTACTTCCTGCATGATTCATCTCGCATGAAACGCGGCCACCGAGACGGGCTGAGCGGCTCCCAAGCTCCGAGGGCATCTTGGGGCTCTCGCTGGGCACTCCGGGCTGGCCCCAGAGGCTCCCGTTCCTCCATCCCCAAGGAGATTTTGGAGGAGTTTCTCCTGTTTCTGCAAAGTGTCAACCAAACCAAGCGTGGTGCTGGTGGAAGCTTTCAAGATCTTTAGTTCTCCAGGTCCCTGGTGGGACAAGGTGTCTGCGTTCAAGTCCCCACCGACAGTAGGACCAAGGGTGGCTGTGACCTCCGTGTCCCGTGTCACCGTGGCTCCCTGGGGACCTTTGGGGACTTGTTAGCACCTCCATGCAGCTGGGCCTGAGGACAGACATCCCTGAGGTGGGGATGGGTGATGTCCTTGATGAGGCTCTAATGACAGAGCTAATTGGGGTGAGGGAGCTGCACAGATGGGCTGGGCTGGCGCTAACCCAGCTCTCTGGAGCCACAGGAGCAGGGTTAGGGCTTGTGGCAACCGGAGAACCCGGAAAACACAGGGACAAGGACCTAGGGCCAAGGAGGAGGCAGCAGAGAGGAATAGAGTGGGCCATGGGGCAGGGGAGGAGGATGGACAGGACCCAAACGAGCTCCCATGGAGACCGCATCCCATCCTCCCCTTAGTTACTAGCAAAAATAGGATTAAAATATTAATTAAAGAGCTACCTGCACAACTCTTTGCTCCAGGAAAGAAATAAGGCCAGGATCCAGTAAAACGTCATCGCAAACACAGAGCTCTCATTATCGGCCGTTAATTATCTGCCGCTAACGAGATCCTCCCCCGCTCCACCCCGGCCCTGCAACAGTAGCGGAGCGGATAGAAATTCCCGAAGGAGGTGAATGACGTCCCGGTCTCCTGGGATGGGAACACCTTGGGGACGGCATTGGGGTGCCGTTCCTTCCCTTTCTGCCCTAAAAGGGGGCCCTGGGCTGCGGCTGGAGGGGCCATCCGAGAGGGGCTTCCTTAGGGCCACGTGGGCTCCGCAAGCTGCCCCCGGGGATGCGGGAAGAGGAACAGCCCCTGCTCGACGGGGATACGAGGGGAGTAGACGTGGTGTGAAGAAGCTGGGTCTCCACCCAGCTCACGAGGGTTGATATTAGTTATCTCTCCGCGAAACACCAGCCTCATCCCCACTCTGTCTTGCTATTATTAATATATTTTTAAGTGCAAATCCAAGGCCACCATTTGGCCTTTGGTGCTGTGACGGTTTAGGGCTCCTGCCGATGCTGTGCAGTGTGGAGGAGAGCGGTGGCTCCATGCAGTCCTGGCACAGGCGCTGGAGCCCTCGGGATGCTGCCGGATCCGGGAGCCTTCCCGTTCCCCGTGGGAACAGAGGGCTGATGAAAGCCCAGCGAGGTCTTGCCTGTGGGAGGAGAAATGCCGCTTCTGCAGCACAAAAATGGACACCGGTGGCGCCGTGGTTGGGTCTAGGGGTCCGGCAGCTGGACGGGACCGCAGGGCACTGAGGGGCCAGCAAAGCCCCATGGGGACATTCCTTCCGCATGGGGTCCTTCGGAAAAGCAGTTCCAGGAATGCTGCAGACAGGAGCAGAGATCTCCAGGCCAGCATTCCCCAGCGAACTTCCTGTGGCCGTCCTTGCCCAGTGGAGACTTGGAGCCTCCCGCGTGTCCCTTCCAGACACAAAGTCACCTTTGTGCCAACCGCCTGGCGAGCGCCAGGCAAGCAGGAACCCCAGGAGCCACCTGGATGCACCAGGAATCCAGCAGGGTGATGGTGCCCGGGGGATTGGCAGCGCAGGGAGCTCGGGGAGAAGAAACTCGAGAGCTGGGAGGAAAAGAGTCAAAACAGGCGGCGAGCCCTGGGATCGCTCCTCCCGCGGAGCCCAGGGCCGCGAGATCCGTCTGCCGGCACCTAATGAGCACCATGATGTAACCCTGGGGAAGGCTTGCGAGAGAGCGGCCGCTTCCTCCTTGGCTTTGCCTCCTTTCCCTTCTCCCTGCCTGAGCCTGCCTGCTCGGAGTCCCTGGCCTCGTCTGTCCTGAGACAGGAAACGGAGGGACTGAGGGACAACGCAGAGCTGTCTGGCTTGGGATGTGGGGCCATGGTAGGAGCCAGCCTGGCAGGATAGGGATCCCGGAACGGCCCTACACCCCCAAGCCTAGCACAACTCCAGGCTATCCCGGACCTGGGCTGCTTCCACCTCCCACTCTGCCCGTTCTGAAGCTGGAGTGGCTTCTCCTTTCCTTTCAAAGCTCCTTGGCAGCCTGGTAGCCTCCCGAGAGGCTCCCACTTTGCTGGGCTCTGATCCAGAGCTGCCCAAGGCAGGTTTCCCGGGAAGCCCAAGGGCTGGGCTGGAAGGAGTCAGGAGCGCAGCAGCCACGGAGCACCCAGGGCCCTCACTCGGGGGTCTCTTCTTGGGGACATGGTCCCTCCTTGTGTGGCCCTAAGGAACTACATGTTTTCTTAGGGCCTTCTGCACCTTCCCGCTCCCAGTGGGATGTCCTTGAGGAGCTCTGAGGAGCCAAGCGGGGATGTCACACACAGGAGGCCGTAACCGGAGCTCCCTGTGTGTTTCCCTGTGTGTTTCTCCTCTTCTGGGTGGTTTGGCTCTGGGTTTAACGGGCGGCCCAGGTTCCTGCAACTCCCCAGATGAATGCTGTGAAGTGATTACAAAAAAGAGAGAGAGAAAAAAAAAAGCAGTGGGAGTGTTAGCAGGACCATCACCTTTATCTGCCAGGGTGGATCAGGGATTGTCTCCTCCAGCCTGCAGAAACGGGGCTTAATTGCCGAGGTGGGAACAGGAAGAGGAGACTTCTCTGTTTACTCGCATAGTTTCAGGGTGAATAACGCACGTCTATCCTGGCTCTGGCTTGACTTCAGTGGGGCTATTCATACCGCAAGCTGTGCTGGCTGCTTCCCCTATGGCCTTGGAGAGGTTGAAATGGGCTACAGAAACCACCAGGATGCTCAGAGAGCCAGCTGGTCCTTCTCAAATGTGGCTCGGGTTGCCCAGATTAACCCACCTTCCCCAAATCCCTGCTTTCGGGATGCGGGAGGTGCAGAGCATCCTCCCACTGCCGCATCTGCAGCCTCAGGACATGCTGCTGGATGGATGGATGGACGGACGGATGGATGAAGCACACGTGGCTGTGACTCCCTCGGACCTGCCTCTTCCCGCGGGATCAGGGCTTGGAAAGGGCCCGTGCGGTGGGAGCCGGTGGCCAAGGAGCGCTGCTCGCGGCGCCCGAGGCCTGCAGGTGCAGCAACCCTTTGGCTTTCCTTCCCCTTCCCTTCTCGCCTCGGCTCGCTTTGATGCCCCTGCGGGCGAGATTTCCCACCGATAACCCGGCCCCGTGGTTCTCCCTGCTGCTCCACTCAGGAGCCCTGGGCTAACGCGCGATAACGCGCGATAACGCACAAACACGCGCACAACTGCAGCCCCACCAGCGCAGTGGGCCCGTCTGCTCCCCCAGCCACGTCCCCTCTGCCACAGGGGCCCTTGTTGAGGCTTTGGCTGCGGGAATAAGGGCCTGGCTGCTGCTTCTCCTTCCAGGGACAGTCTCGAGCATCCTCGTTCCCCTGCAGGCACTTCCCAAGCCTTGGTGTGTTCCCGCGCTCAAGCCAGAGCCTCTCGTTGGCGAGGATCTGGCAAGGCTGGGTGGTCGCAGGGTGCCAAAACGTCACGGATGACCAAGAAGCACCTGGAGAAATCAGGGAACGAGCCTGAATGATGGTCCTTGCCCAGGGGTCTTCTCCAGGGGCCGGGGGGGGCTTCACGCTAGGCTTTTCCTGCCCTTGAACACATGGGCCCAGGGACACGTCCTTGTCCTGCTTTGCCCTTGGTGGCCTGCCACGGCCCCAGATGGCTCTGCCCGAGGCCTTATGGCCTCGGAGCCAACGTGGAGGGGCTCAAGTTGGCGCGGGACAGTGCGGAGAAGCAGATGGATGAGGGATGAAGGGCGTTCACAGAGGGGCATGGCGCAAGGACAGGGCTCCATGAAAGCCAAGGAAGTGGCAGGGACTAATCTTGGGGCAGCAGGACCAGCAGCCAGGACAAGCCAACTCTCCTGGTGGCCCCCCAAACTGTCCCCAAACCCCACTGTTCTTGGCCCCTCCAGCTCTCCCCATCCAGCCCAGGCTGGCAGTTTGCACCTCCGCCTAGGAAGGGCAAGCCCAGGTGCTGGATGCCCATAAAAAGCCAACATCTGTTTGGCAGGCCCAGAAATGCCATTAATCACCCCTAACCCCCCTCCTTCCCACGCAGCAATTTTCAGTGCCTAGAAGGGAAAAAATAAATGAGGGAAGTTCTTGGCTCTGCCAGCCCTGACATTTCTGGCTGCTGCCCAAGAGCTCGGCGGCTGGACACCCTCCAGCCAGCTCCGCCAGTAGCATCCTGGAATTCCAGCTCTTTTGCTCCATCCCTCCCTCGGGAGCTGCTGCAGGGCTGGAGGGAGCTGGGAGCTCCCGCATCTGTCCCCGCACCACGTCCCAGTGCTCCTGCCTGGCAAGAACACTCCTATTTCCAGAATATTTCTGGGAAAGGATGAGCAGGGAGTGTTTGGCGCGGGCAGGGTGTAGGTACGTCTGCCCCAGAGCGAGGCTGTGATGCTGATCGTGGTGTCCCCGCTGTCACCACGAGGTCCCTGCACTGAAGATGCTGAGACCCCCTGCGCTCCCTTTGCCTCCGTGTGCGTTCACTCGCTCTCTTCGCCATCGCCAAGCACCTGCAGTTACAGATTTCCTCTGATTCCCGCTGCATTTCACAGCCATTTAACAAACATTTTCTTGGTTGAGGAGTTTTTATTGCGCCATCCTAGCAATTACAGGTATTTAGGAGCGGGCAGAGAGACGCGAGGGCTCCCGGGGAGGGCACGTTGTGACCTGCCCTGGCTTCGCGCTCATTTCTGCTGTTCTACGTCCTACCCGTGCCAGCCGCACGGGAGGGACGGTCGTGGCGCCGCCTCCTTGTCCAGCCGGTGTCCCCATGGGCCGGGATAGGCTCAGCGCTTCCCCACATCACCGAGGTCCCCAGGCTTGGGTGCAGCTCTCGCTTCCTGCTTTGGGCTGTTTATATTTAATCCCTTTTGGTTAGACCTCTCTTTTTTATTTATTTTTTTTTCGCATTGTGGTTGGCGATTACGAAAGCGGGATCCTCACAGCGAGACTTCCCTCGCGGCTGGTGCTTCCCGTGCTCGGGGTGGGGGAAGAGCCACCACTAGTGACTTCCCTGCACTGATTCCCAGTCCAAACCCATGGCAGGGGCAGGTCAGAGATCGGCATCTCCCAAGGGTGATTCCCAGCTGCGGTGCCCACCTTAGGGTGATGGGAACGGGAAGACGGCGCTATCACCCCTTGGTCTCCCCGTGCCTTTTAGCTCAGGGTAGGGATGATTTTATTGAAGATTTTACACTCAGGAATAAAGGAGGGGCAAAATCCCTCTCTGAAATCATCTGGCATGAGGCTCTGCTTGGCTTCCCACCACCACTTTCATCCAAACCGGCTAAACCCAGCACTGAGCCTGGCTACTGGATCGACGGATTCGCTGGTCCCCAGATGTCTGCCCTGGCTGAGTGCAGCCCGGTGACAAGCGCATTAAACAACAGGGATTTTAATCATTTTGTTTTGATTTTACAGAAAACCCTCCGCTTCATCAGCCGGGAAGGGCAGAAGCTCCCTGGCATTTCCCAAAGCCCCTATGGCAAGAGGGAGAATTCCCCACAGCCTCCGGGGCTCCCGTCACGCCTCAGAGCTTCCTGGGTGGCCGGTCCAACTCCTCCTCGCTCCCGAGGTGCTCAGACGCCTTCACCGTATTCACCAAGTCAAGTGGGTCACCGGGTGGCCCAGGGCTGCCTTTGCCTTCGAGGGAATGAGGATGGGCAGCGCGGGATGCCCCATGGCCAACACACGTCATCTGCCCATGCCAGGCCAAGCTTGGGGACACGCAGCCACACATGGGCTGCTCACAAGATCACGGGTGGCCTCCAGCACTGCCTAGTGTCCTTAGGGACACTAGGGAGCCCAGTGCCTTGGGAAAGTGGCCACGAGATTGCCAGGAAACGCATCACGGTGCCATGGAGAAAAGCAGTCCCAGAGCCAAAGATTTGGGGAGGATAAATCAATAGAGCAGCCCCCAACCTGGTTTTGATTATTATCAATGCAAGGAAGGGAAGGAGGCAGGGTGCAGTTATCCGGGCCGGCTCTGATTTGGCCCGTTGGGCAACGCGCCTTCATCTCCAGTCGTCTGCAGGGAGTGAAGATTGTGAAAGGACTTGATTGCGCAAAGCAGACGTTAACACATCGGCAACCCAAAAAACATGACGGGAGGGGAGAGAAAACCACACGTTCCCGCAGTGACACCCATCAGCTCCTCCCAAACACACGATAGTGGCTCAAAGAATGTGTCCAGGAAGCCTGCGGAGGACCTGACAAGCCAACTCAATGGGAAGGAGGCCTCCGAGTGCCCTTCTCCAGGGCTGGCAGCATGGACAGGTTGCTCCTTGAGGACCACATGCCTCCTGCAGACCCTCTGCACCACGCGTGAGCTTCAGCATCGGTTTTTGGAGCAAACCTTTGGGAACACTCACCTTCGTCTCCCTGATTTCCGGGAGCTTCGGTCCACGCCAGCTTATCTTGGGCATCAGCCCCACCTCCACCTGCGCTGCCTCCCCATGGCCTCTGATGCTGCTTGTTCAAAACTCACCCCGCTGACCCGCTCCTTATTGCGAAGAGCTCGGGAACCATCTGCCATCAGACACCCGCGCTGCCAAAAAGCCCTGGGACACGGTGTGCACGGAGGCTCCACCTCCGTGGCTGTCTCCGAGGCCTTCGGTGCCAAGAGCCTATCTTGTGGCGCATGGAAAGCAACGCGGAAAAACATTAGTCGGGGAGGAGATGGGCCAGATCTCCCAGGAATTCACACCCAGGGCAGCTGAACTGTCAGGGCTGCCCAGCCCAGGCGCTTGATTTGCACTTCCTGCCCTAGGACGACTCACGGGTTCTCTAAGGAAAGGAAAAGAAAGATAATTAAATAAATAAAAATGGAAAAGGAGTTAGGAAAGAATCTTTGCACTTAGCAAGTCATTTTCAAATCTCTTTTAAATCCAGAAATTCAGTGGGGGGAAACTGGCTTTGCTTCAAATGCGTTTCTGCAGTCTGATGGACAGAGAACTGAGCTCTTATCATATGCTTGGAAAAAGCAAAACAAAACAACCCCCCTAAATCCCGATAAGCATGCTGGTGTTCTGCTTCTTCCTTTCTGCAGTGCCTGGAAAGATGAGAGGAAGATGCAAGGAGGAATGACGAAGCCCAGCCGAGGAACAGGCATCTGCAGTGGGACTCATCCTGCTCCCGGCAGCTCCTGTTGACCTGCCCAAAGAGGAAGAGATCGGGATAAGGAACCTGGGCTTGTTACTTCAGCCAGGCAAACCTCCCCGCAACCTCAACCCTGGGTTTTTTTTCTGTAACACGCTCCACATAAAAAATAAAGTGGATGTGGGAACGTTGGGGTGAAGGACCCCAGTCAGGACCTTCCCAAGTGTAGGATGAATAGTGATGCTGCTGGCTTGGTGCCACTCTCCGCTCCTTCCTACAGATCCAGGTTTGCAGTTTGGTTCCCTGAGCCTGCTGAAAGCCCCAGGTACCAGCATGAGCCTCACTCCCTCCATCCATCGCTGCCGTCATCCCCATCAAGAGCAGACGTCACATCGAGGGGGCAAAGCCGGGCTTGCCTCGGCTTGAGAAGGGCTAGCTGGAAGCGCCGGGCTCCTCTGATGAAACCGAGGAGCTGCAGAGCCGCCTGGGCCAGCGCGCGGGCCCGCCTGGAATGCATCCGTCCGGGATTTTCAGCGGCTGACTGAGCCAGCAAAGCAAACACGAACAAAGCGCTCCCGAGTCGTGTAAACAAACAGCCAATTAAAAGATGAAGTAAATCTCCCAGGTACACAACCTTTCTATTTAAACACTGTCCAGGCCTGGAAGGGCTCCAGAGCATCTGACCCAGTGACGCCGGCGAGCTCCCTGCCGAACGCGGCAGCCAGAGAGCCCTCGCTGGATGAAAGCAGCTGAGTTCAGGGAGTGGCTTGAGCTTTTACTTGGCGTTTAGAAACGCTGCCCCTTCCCTGTGGTGAGGGCAGGGACTTGGAGCAGGCCCTGGACTTCTTCCCAAGCCTGGGATGCTGCAGGTTTATGGGGTAATCACCTTCCTTCCTCGGTCTCTGCGTTTCCTCGCCCATAGAAGAGAAGTGATGGTACTGATCTGGTAGTTTAAGGGATTTAGGACAGGAAAAACAGCAGAAAGGTTGATATTCTAGAGTTAACTCGACAGCATTAGGCATGTAAGGGATCAGGCTCGGAACAGATCCAAGACACTGTCGGGGAGAGCTCAGCAAGAGCTTTCACAAGGATGAGGCTCCTCTCTTAGCAGGACCTGCCCTGGAGGTTGTACAATCACAACTCAGAAACTCTGAAGGAGGCTTAAAATTACGAGGAGTGTAGGTGCACGTGGGAGATGCTGAACAGAGCTTGAGAGGGCTCAGGAGTCTAGGAGAGAGATGGGACAATGATTCCTGAAACCTGGAGTGCCAGCGAGTGCCGGTAAGCACGAGGGATGGAGGAGAACTGCTCACGTTGGCGCTCCAAGGGAAGCGGCAGATCCTTACAGGATGGTGCCGCCGCTCTGCTCTGCTCCGCGCGGTTAATTTTGCATCCTGTGAACCTGCCTGGTGGCTTCCCGCAGCTCTCGCCAGCCCTGTCGCCTTTGAGGTTCGCTCGGCACTTTCGGTATTTCCTCATCACTCTCATGATGGGGCTAGCAAAGGCCCCGCGACAGTCATTGCCGCATGAGCCACCATCCCTCTCTCCCCACCTCAGCAGTTCCCTGCTCCGGAGTCACCCTGGGCCAAGCCACCGCCGCACACGTGGGGAAGCAGGTCCCCGCGTGACGCCCAACGTCCCTTTCCCAGGGACGTGTGGAGCCAGGCTGTGATTCAGGCACCGCTGTCGCCAGTGGGCACAAACCAAGGCGGCTGATTCTGAAGAGGGTTGTTCGGTGCTTCTATGACATGGAGCCGCCTGCACCTCATCCATCCCCACCTAACCACACTTCCCTCCAGACAGGAGCCTCCCTGGAGCCCCAAAATGCCCGGGCTCAGCAAGAAGCAGGATCAGAACTGCTGTCAGTGCCCAACCTGGCATTAAGAGATGCCATCGCAGCAGGTAGTGAGTTTTAAAGGCCACCGAAGTGTCATTAGCTCCATTTTAATGGACACTTGTTTCCTTCTCTTGCCCTGTCCTATTGTGAAGCAGGAGCCTCAGCATCTCTTGGCTCCTTCAACGCAGACTCACCAGAGAGCACAACAACTTCAGGCATCACCTGGGTGGTGTCTTTTTGCGGAAAGATAATGGAATTTCTTGGGTCCTGCCCATACTGCTACAGAGGAGACAGCAGGCTCCATTCTCCAGGGTTGGCTACCACTTATTTGGTCCTATCCCAAACTTTACTGGGACTCTCTTTGTCTCCCAGGGGTGAGACAGAATCACCCACGGGATCACTTAGTTGTGCCCAGGTGACAGGCGCCCATCCTGGAGCCACAGCTCACGTGGCCGTGTCCAGCACAAGGCACAGCGCAAGCCGCCCTCCAGACGGAGCTCGCTGACGGCACGTCCAGCGAGCCGCAAACTCCAGCCCTGTCAGCACTTGTCCTCGAGGGTGTTGACAGGAAGCGTCTGAAGTCGGATATTTCACTCGTGCCGATGCCCCGTTTCTTAAGAGAAGGCAAGGGGCCTCCCTAGGTTAGATGAGGCTCTGCTTAGTGCAGGAGGACAGAGCTGGGGACCGTGACAGCCTCGAAACCCAGACCCGCTTCACCAGACACCAGCTTCGGGGGCCGAGGTCTGTCCCTTCAAGGCAGGGAGCACAGTGGAAGCAGGGAGCCTTCCTCCTCCCACACCTCCTCCAGCTGGCACTCTTGGGTGAGCGTCCTCCATCACCAAGAACTTCACCAGGGCCCTGTGCATGGTGACCCCATGGATTTCACGGTGCCTTCTATTCCCTATGGCTTAGTGGGTGCCCATGGGATGGACTCATTGCTGCTCTTTGCATCCTGTCCCATCCCACCCTTTCAGCATTTGACCACGCGCTCCCACTGGAGGGAATAAACCTCCCTTTGAGCCCGCAGATCCCTCGCTTTCCCCTGCTCTTCCCAGCACGTTGCCAGCCCCGCTGCTGATTCAGGGAAACGAGTGACTCATTCGCCCGGCCTCTAATCCCAGGCTCAGTTCCGAGCGCGCGCTCAGGTCCCGCAGGGGACACCGCGCGGCTCCCGGGGCACAAGGAGGTCAGATGACAGTGCTGAGGTCAGGGACGTGCCACACTCATGCTTTCCAGGACAGAGCCGCCTCATTTTACTTGGGTTTTGCTAATGAGGCTTAATTAGGCCAGACAGAGCGTGGGGGCTCCGCGCAGGTGCAGAGGCTACCGGGGGAGGACCAGGGCCGGACCCTGGTGGCGTCCTGGTTGGGACGCAGGAATAACTACCTCATCCGGAGGCTCTGCTCGCAGGACGGCTACGCGGGAAGGCTGCAGACTGCTTTTCATGGCGGAGTGCTGCATTTTCCGTATCAGCTCAATGCCAGAGCCTCTCCACGCAGCCACTGCATCAGGGTTTAGCCATCCCTGTCTCTTTTCTTTCCTTCTTCTCTCCTGAGAACGAAAACACTTGCTTAGCCTCACCCTGGAACTGTTTCAGCCCCTCGCGGGGTGGTCACAGCATCTAATCTTTTAACAGAAACAGGTTTTATGGAGGTGCTGGAGGGGAACAGGGGCAGCTACCAAAGCAAACAGGAGGCCGAAAGGGCCTCAACACCCTCCCCTCGCTTGGCTGGGCGCCTCCGGGCTGGTCCATTTCCAGTCCTCCAGTTGCACATGGAATATTTGGGAAGGAATAATGGGAGATGAAGCCTGTTTAAGAGATTAAACCACAGTCCTGCTTAGAGGCCAAACCCGCAGGAGGATACGCACAAGGAAATCTGTGTAACCCACTGCGTGGCTGTCCCTGGCCTCCAGAAGAGGTGACGAACAACGGGGCAGGGCCAGCCCGGCAGAGGCTGCACGAACAGTGGCCAGGGGACCAGCCCGGCCTCCCGTTTCCACCCGCCTGTCTCAGCCAGGGCCCATGGAGGGAACAAAATCCCGCGCCGCAAACCCCACCCAGCCCGGGAGGAATTTATGAGCAGAGCGGGGTGAAGAAAGCCAAGAAAACCTGCCCAGACAGGGGAGGGAGAGGAGCAGAGAGCAGCGCCAGGCCTTGGCACAGGGGCTTTCAGTAATCACAGCTGCTTTCACTTCTCCTTGTCTCCTCTGCGCCTTCCTCCGCGGGTCGGTTTTGGTTCCTCTTTGCTCCCCCTCCACCTTCCCTATTTCGAGGCCAAGCGCCCCAACCACTTCAGTTCTTATTTCCAGTTTCCAAACCGCAGGGAAGCCACCAGTTCCCATGTGCCGTGGCAGCGGCGCTCCGGGATGGCGCAGGGATCCCGGCAATGAGATCTGTCCTGCTCTGGGAAGCACCGCATGGCCTGGACCAGGGCTCCTTGAGCAGACGGAGCATGGAAAGGGATGTGATCAAGGCCAGGATCTCTCTCCCTGCAGCAATGTGGCTCTGAGAGATGCTCTGTGGGAAAAGGAAGTTTCCCAAGAAATCAAAGACCAAGTTGGGTAATGAGGAGGAAGAGGGGGATGGAATAGCAGCCAGAAGGTTGAGCTCAGCTCCTCCAGCAAGGCCAGCGCTCGACCTTTTCGGGACCTTGGAGCTCCAGAACAACAAACCAGAGTGAATTTAAGTGAATGCCTTGTGGAGCTGAACTCAAACCTCCCTCTGGACACAGTTTGTCCAGGGAAGGGATGGACCTGCTGCTTCTTCCAGCGGTGATGTCTTAACCATGACATAGCTGGGGTTGCAGAGAATGAAGAAGATCCCAGCCCAGGTGGCCTCCCAGGAGCCTGCGGAAGCCACCTCCAGCCCCAGACCTGCTTATTGCCTCCCTTTCACTTCCTGCAATCCCATTTCACACATGACGGATGAAGCCGGCCCCCAGGAATCCCGGCTGTCCCAGGAATCCCAGCCCCCAGGAATCCCGGAATCACGTGGGGAACCACTGACCACATTGTCTTTTGCCAAAGCATGTCCAGGAGCCACCCAACAAGAATGACTTTTTTCTTTTCCTTTTTTAACAACCAGCACAACAGACCTAATGCTGGGACGAGGCGACGGCCTCGTTCCGCTTGTGTTAATTTTAGCGCAGCCACATGCAAACAACCGCCAAGAGTAAATATTGACTTTGCACCAAAGCAATCCATTGACTATGGGGGCAAAGGTGCTCGAGCCCTGCTGATCATCCAGGTATTTGCAGTGTGCAGGGCTGTGTGTGAATTAACCGTGACGGGGAACACTCAAACGCTTGCACCCCCGAAAAGTTGCTTTTATTCCTCCTTGTCTTTTTTTTTGGGCCTCCTTTAAGTCTTTCTGCTGTTTTCACACCCTTCATCCTCTGTTTTCTCCGCAGCCAGCTTGAAAAGTGAGATACAAAGCCAAAGCAAAGATTTCCACAAGGCAGCCAGGATGGAAATGAGTCCTAGTCTCAAGCCGGAGGAGTAGATTTGGGTAAAGATGTGATGAAATACACTTGTGTTTGGAACCTTCTGCCTGTCCCTGTATGTTGGCCCACCTTCTGCTGCAGGAAATGTTTCCCTGGCTAATCTGGGTACCTCTGGGCATCCCTCCCCTTCACTTAAGAACCCCAGAACATCTCTGGAGCTGGGTAGGACCTTCATGTTTGCGCAGTAACACCAGCAGCCCAAGGAGAACTTCAGCCCCTGCATGACTCCAGACAGGGAATGAGTGCCCAGGCTCAGCATTGAGCAGCCCCAGGGTAGTCAAGCTTCTAATTAAGCTCAATCATTGCTGGAAACAATTTTTACACTATCCACCGCCACTGCTGGCTGGGGCAAGGACACTACACCTGCAAGACTTAATTGCACGCTTGTCACCACCAAAGCGGAGATATCAGCATGCCTGGTGCCAAGGAGTCTGCTTGTCGCGTTGCTGCGTCCTTCAGCATCGCTCTTCTCACGGGCTCAGGCAGCAGGGTCCTTTCAAGCATATCCCAGACGGAGAGGGGAAAACGGTGGTGCAGATGCGAGCAAAACCCACAAGGGCAGAAGAGAGATGGATCAGGTATGAACGCGCACAGGGTAGATGGAGCTCACCTTGACAGTGGCTGCATGCAAGTCCCCGTGGAGCAAGCTAAGGAATCCCAGCAGGAAAAAGGCTGATTTTACCAGCAAAGCCCTTTTGGCTTCCACCAAGCACTGGTGAGACAGGAAGCCCTGCAGACCCCATCCTATAGATCACCCTGAGTCAAAGGCTTGCAGCAGCAACACCAAAAGGGTAGCATTTGAAATCTGGAAATTGTCATCATTGCATGCAGCAAACGATCGGGAGATACAGAAGTGACTCCAAGGAAGGACCTGAAGATCTGCTCTGCTGCTGATTTGGGATTTGCAGCTACTCTGACAGTCCTGACAAAACAGGCGTCTGGAAGATGGGCACATCGGTCCCCATTCAATGCAAGCACTTGTCACCACATCTATCGCGTGAGATGAGGATGCTGCAGAGGCACTTGTCTTCATTTATAACATAGAGCACACACATGCCAGGAAGCAAAGCTGACTATAAATAGCAGGCAGTTTCCTTGCTTTAATACAGCGGGACTGGTGCCCAGGAAGTGCTCGCTTGCTCGTTCGGCTTCCTCCACGGTTGCGCTCACGGTCTGCAGCCCAAAACTCCCCTTCAGAAGCGGGATTTTAATCTGAGATGAACACTCAGGTCCCAGATGGCTGATGAAGGGGCAGGTTTACCACGAATTGAGGCAAATTAACAGCTCATCAGAGCAACAGGGAGTGCTTGGGATAAGCAGGGAGGAGGTCTGGGAAAAGCTTGGGAGCAGCTTCCTTTTAGCAGCAAATTCCTTCAGGCACATTGCAAGGTCCTCATCGGAGACAGTGTCACCTGCAAGGCAGGGCATGGGGACATGCAGGCGGTCGCGGACAGTGGCTGTGACCCTGCCTCCCTCATAGCTGCCACATTCCTCCAGCTGCGTGAAAGCTCGAGGCCAGGTAGGCTCACTGAGCAGCAATGCACTCGTGGATACTATAAACGACCCCTAAGCCCTCCAAAAGGGCTGGTTTATAAAGGAGCAGGGGCAAAACGAGAGGCTGCAGCCCCCTGGAAAGAAAAGCACTTCCTGGCACCGCGTGCTTTCGAAGATACAAACCGCACGGGCGCCGCTTCCCGCGGCCGGGCGGGCCGAGGTGCAAAGCGACGCGGGGCTGTGCGCGCAGGTGTCAGTTCCGGAGCCGGCGCACGGACTGCACGAGGCGCTGCAGAACGGGGGCCCCAGAGGCTGCGAGCGGCTTCGGAGGGAGCTGGAGGAGAGACGCGGCCACCGGCTGCCTGGCGACTTGCAGCGCAACGAGGGTTTGCGAGGACGGAGGTCAGACCTGCGGAAGGAATGAGCAAATACGTGGGGTTTTTAAACTTGGGATTTCGTGCAGTCAATGCGTCATTTTGCAATTTTTGCTGAAAGCTCCCGGAACAGACGTGCAAGACGCAACGAGGCTGAAATCTACCAAGCAGCTTCTTAAAGCACTCGAGTCCCGGCGTGAGCAGAGCAGGACTGCTGCCTTCACGGTGCTTTTACCCCCGCTGCTTATCACTCACAGACCAATGCTGAGAGAAACAGTTTTAGGCAGCATGAATGAGACTGCAACACAGCACATTTCCCTGGGATGCTGCTTCAGTCATCAGAGATGCACACGGGAAAGTGCAACGAAAGCAGCAGTTGGTTGAAGAGGTGAGGAAAGAGCAACAGAACTAGAACTTGAGGCCGCCTCTCCGCACTGGAAAAAAAAGCCCAAAAAGTGAAGGGTTTTGCGATGTCTCAGACCCCCTTGAGGAAGGCATCACTCAACACCTCCTATCTCCTCGCTCGCTGTCTACAGGGTCTGAACAAGTCTCATTTCCTTGCACGCAGCAAGTCCTCTGCACACAACTCCAAGCCACATCCTAGAGAGACCTTGGCCCCAAATTCTCTCCTGGAGGTGAAGAACTTGCAGTTTCCCTGCCCAGAGGCTCCCTGCACATACCTGGCCTCTTCCACCCCGGAAGCTGCTATTGCTTCAGCCCTCCCAAAGGGAACGTTACTGTTTCTTATATTTGCCCTAAAGGCAAGGTGGTTTTGGCAGGCTTTATCTCAACATGCAATGATATCACGACCTACCTACCTCCAATTAGAAATTACAGCAATTATGCAGCAGATCACTTAGCAACACAATTAGTATCTGCTTTTTTTCAGCACAGATGAGAAGCACTAGGAGAGGTGTCCTTTGCAGGGGAGCCTTTTATGTATTTTTTCAGGCAGTTGCCCCTGGTGTTGCGAAGTGCCACTTATCATTGCCTCAGGCGCCACTTGGCCACACATACATCTCTATTGCTGCCAGGATCTGCTCTAACATTTGCAAGACAAAGAATCAACTCCTTTTACTCAAGGATCTGCAAATACTTTGCAAGCATTAACTTGAGCCCTTGGAGGAGCCTGAGTGACTTATCAGCTCCTCCCTTTTACAGTTCAGCTCACCTAGCTTGGGGCTAGGAGCACAAGTGCCCACATCTGTGTGCTCTCAGGTGACCCAACAAATTCTGGATCCAAAATTGAGCACATTATCCCATTTCTGTTCGAATACCCGAGCAGCATCTGCTTTATCCTACCTTGTGATGATGGAAGAAGTCTCCAATGCCCACGGAGGTTTTTGAAGGAAGCTCAAACTAGTAAGATATGTTAACATATGAGCGCTCATATCGCTTGGACACAGGGTTTTGATCCACTACGAGGAACACTGAAATCATATTTAGTCTAGGAAAGAGTGTAAACAGTTCCAGCTACATGGGACATCCCTAGCAGAGCCAGGAGAACCCACAAGGTCTCGCTATCGAGCTCTGGCAGTTGCAACTGCCAGAAGACATTTTACTTATGAAGCACCAGAACCAACTGGCATCCAATTGCCTACTACAACACCCATGGACATCTCTTCTACTGCCTTCAAAAGGCTTAAAAGAAAAACCTTGGAGAGGTGGATGGCTGTCACTGGGTTCAGGCTGTGAACAAACTATGCAGGTTTTACCCCAAAGATTTCCCTGGAGCCATCTAGCACCATAAGCCAAAACACAAATCTCAGCCACCAGTTTCGCTACAGCCCTTCTTGCTGCTACTGCGCCAGAAGCTCCGCTCACCCAGGGCTCGTTCTGACTTTATCCCTAGAAGCTCTGAATGTGCAGCTCTCTGTGAAAGAGCCAAAAATGGGAAAGTTCAGGCCAGCTTTTATTTATGCAGAATAGATTAGGAGAGCAAACATTCCCAGATAACCTCTTCCTTTGTGCTCAGCAGTTTGAAGGTTGTCCCCTGTAAGCAGGATGCACATTCTGTGCTGAAATCCTTACTTTTGACTCGGTCTCGTTAAAATAAACTCTCTAGGCAGCAGTGCTCATCCATGGTGATGTACCCAACAACCCCAGCTCGCTCTCCTTCTCCCTTGGGGCAGGATCATGGTTCCAAGGAGAGGCTGGTTGGGGAAGTCCTGTATGGTCTCGCCCACAGGCATGGGATTTCCCTTTTTTTTCATGCCAGTAAATTTTCAAGCTGAAAAGGACAGTAATAGGAAAAGTTTGCCTTCTCTGCCTTGGTAACATCCACCCTTTCCACAAGGGCCCAGCTTGCTCACTTCCTGTCAAGCATCTAGATGTCATTTTGGTCCACAGATGACATCTGCATCCCTTCCACGCCTCAGTTACAACAGGGCAAAGGCTAATTCAGGGACCAGACAGCTTCTTTCAGTCATTTTCTTCCCCACATCTGATAAAAACATAGCACAAGTTAAGCGCAGTCCCCTCCAAACAGCTACAAGAGGCAATTCTTCAGCAGCAGAATTAAAATTTCTCTTTTATTAAGTTCCCAGAGAGAAAATGCTTTTTGGATAGTGACTCCTGCTGGAAAGGTGAAGCCAACACAGATACAGACCAGGCTCTGAAGAGCAGCGATCTATCACCATGCCCATACTGATGGGCTGGAAGGGATTGGCATTATCCCCATTAGCAGCATTTTGCCACCATCCCCTCTCTAACCACCCTTGGGGAACTGCTGGATGTGGGACACACCAGCAAGTCCTTGTGCAACCTCCTAGGAAGGGACTGTGCATGAAAGGCTTGGGGATGACTAGCAGAACATTTCTCCCTCTCTGTAAGACACCACCAGAGTTTTCCCACACTAGAGATACGTGCTCTCGGGTTTGGTTTCAAAGAGCCTGCAATGATGCGTTCCATTTCAGTGCTGCGCCAGCTGGAGCACAACCGTCACTCCCCTGGCTGATGGGCAGGCTGCAGATACACGTGTCACTGCGGCTCTGCTTCCTGTAGGCTTCACCTCCAAGGCATCACGGAGGGGAATCATTGCAGTACGTACTCCAAGCCGTCAGCTGTGCTTTGTCACGACGCGCTCTGCAAGGATCCGTCTCACGCTCTCCACGATGGTCCCCACCTCGGCCATGGCACCTAGACCTGGAGGGAAAAACAAACATACACTGTAACGCCCCGGCGCCATGAAGACAGTCCGAGCCACATGTTTCACTTGAGCCACCTCCTCTGAATCTGTATGGATCCACCGACAAAGAAGGTGAAATGAGGCCTCACACGCAGTCTGACTCCTAACTTAGATGTCTCTCCTAGCTTAGATGTCTTAGCAGGAGCACAAGTTCCCCAGACACTCGATGGAGAGAGGCCAGAAACCTCAAAAGACAACTCATATGACCTTAATAAGTACCTTATGCTGTGAATCATCTCCAGAGGTGCCTGTATCAAAGCCTTGGGTGTGCACAGAGCTAGCATCTTACCCCACACTGCTGCTGGTGTGTAAAGGACACCCGAAAAGGTGGTAATGAGATACTCTATTTCCTCCTCCTCCAGTGTGAAGGCTCACATTGTACATATTCAGGATCTTTCTAAAATGGCTTCTGCCTGTTCAAAAAGCCTTGCTGATTTCATACCATTCCAATAACTTTTCAGTTAGACCCACATCAGAGGGAGACCTGTCCTGACTTTGCACTGCCTTCAATCTCAGGAGTAGTTCTAGGAAAAGATTAAATGCTGAATGAATCAAAATGTAAAACCTTTTCCTTTTGCATTGGTTGGTTGCCAGATGAACATCCAGTCTACAGTGAAGCTGTTGCTTCCCTCTCTAGTAATATTTTTAACTTGGATTCAGAATTCTAAGGCAAGTCGAGATCACTAAATCATCGTTTCCAACCTACCGTCACAGAACCTCAGTCCTCTGACACACCTGGGGCTGAGGAAGATATTTCCCCCACTGGCCTCTGGCTCCATTAGAAGATACAAAAGATGGAGTCTATTGACCACAAATGTGTTATTGAGTCTGTAGATGAGGAGTTAAACCCGCAGGCTTGAAAAGACGGCAGCAAAACAGGGGTGAGAGAGGGAAGGGCAATTCTCAACAGCAGGGAGAAGGGCTTTCCGCAGGCAATAAGAGTATGGGATCTCTCCGAGCTCTTCGTTTTCCAGAGCTTTGTCTGGGATAGATGACATGGCTGGTTGCAGCCCATGAGCATTCGAGATGAAGAATGATGATTTTGGAAGAACAAGAGAACCAAGTCTCTCTGCAAAGCAAGACTGCCATTCTCCGCTATAGACCGATCAGACCCTTAATCCCAAGTTTGAAACATCACGTAGACAAAAAGCAGGCAGGTTTGGGCAGCTCTGTCCTCTACTCTTAAGTGCAACTGCACTTGTCAGGTCTTTCTACATAAGAGAAACCTCTCAAGTGGTTCCTCACAGCTGGGCAAGACTACAACCTTTGAGAGCATTTCCAAGCTTTTGCCGTCCATGACCCATGTTCTCAGCACCTCTGGCGATCCACAGCTGGATTTGTCAAGTTTAGCTGAGCAAGGGCTTGCTAAGCACCCTGTCTTGGAGCACAGATCATGCCTACAGGCAGGAATCTTCCTGTCTGCAAGGCTCTAGAAATCCAGCCAAGGGTGACAAAGACACCAACAGTTTGGAAGTGTTTTGCAAGGGCAAACTGCTGCAGACCCAGGGGTGGCATAGAACCTCTCAAAGGTCTCCTTGTATGGTGGCACAGAGATATCATCAATGCCAGCAGCTGGTAGGTTACATTCAGTTATCCAATCAAGGAAGCTTATTTTAATTCCCAACTCAATTTAATTAGCCTTTTTATTTTATTTAATTTAGCTGGACATCTTTACATCTAGGAACACTCACCTAGGGAGAAAAAGATTATCAGGAAAAGCTTGTCATACAAAACGTTGGTGACAGTCGGGATCTGGCCCACTTCAGGTAAGAACAAGCAGAGGAAGAACAACCTCTTTTAAAGCAATATAAACCACAACACCAACAGTCAAAACTGGTGCAAACTGAATCTTTTGGCTCCTGAACCAGATGTTTGAGCTTTGCTACCTAATGCTTGGGTAGAAGCCAAGCAAACGCCTTTGTGGATGAGGTCTATGAAACAAAAAATAGCCTGGAAGAAAAAGCCTGAGGGTAAAAGGCCTGAAAAAAAAGCAGAAGAGTGAGGAAGACGTCAGCAGTGGAAGCTGCCTCGAGATGCCTACGTACTGCTGGAAAATCCCAGCAGTATCCAACAGGAAAATCCTGTTGGGAACCGACTCCCCAACACAAGCAGTCAAATGTGGCGACTGCCACTCCAGGGATACCTGCCCTTGAACCGAACACAGAGCAGCTCCCAAACAACTGCCAGTGCAATGCGGTAACTCCCGATCAACGCCGGGTTACTTTGCCATTCTGTGCTGCAAACCGCAGCGATTCGCATGCTCCTTCTCATGTGGCTCACACATCCCTGCCGCAAGGGTGGAAACCCCCAAGAAAGAGGCAGGGCTCAAGAGCAGAAGGTAAAAACCACGTTCGCCATCCAACCCTGATATGTTTGTGCTTGTGAGCCAACACATAGGGTTCTCCTGCACCCCAGGTCCCCATCTGTGAGAAGGGGACAACAGCCCAGCCTTGCCTCAGACACACGAACTTGCAGGAATGAGCACGTTGCCTGTTAAGAGGCACTCTCATACTCACTACAGGACCACAAATCCCATACATGTACTAAAGAAAAGACAAAGAAAAGCAAAAAGAAGAAGATATTCCAGACAGTCTTTCCATATCTGCCAAAACGTCTGCAAGGAATGACCTCTTTTGGGCGTTTTCCCTTAACTTTATTACAAGCATGCAAGAAATCGGATGTAATGAGGACTAAAACCCCAGTAGAAGCAAAGTTGTCCAGGGCATTTTAACTATGCTTGATTACTTGACTACACTTACCCAACTGCAAATATTTCTTAGTCTTCAGCTTCAAAATACGCTCTCTAGATGCATCTCTGCCTTAGAATACAGGACCTATGAAAGTCAGCCCTTGAATTTAACCATCAAGAACACTAATTTAACCATCAAGGATACTTCACTACAGACAGTTCATTGAACTGTCCAGCAGAGTGGTTAAAATACTGTTACAGTTGGAGATGTCAAGTTAAAATGTATGTATTACTGTGCAGATAACACCACAGTTGCTATTATAGCTGTGACATTTTACAGACTTTGCACAAAATAAGTTTATCTGAATAAAAAAAGTGAATCCATTCATCTAATTTGCTTCTATGAAAATCCTTCCAAAAGTCTCCCAAAAGTCAAAATAACTTTAAGGCAGCTCCCAAAATACAAAGGAGACCACTTTAGTAGCAGAGCATAACATTGCTAAGTAATGTCATTTGAAACAGAGTGGGACAGCTTTCCCTACACCCTCCTCTTTCACTTCCCTGAGAAGTCAGATGTCAACAGCCCAAACCAAATCCAGACGGGGAAGCCGATTTAGCTGAAAAGTAACCTGGGTAACAAACAACCACAAATATTAAATGCAGGTCCAGCTACACCCTCAGCCATGTCTGCAAGCATTTAACCTCACTGCACGCTCTGAGGGATAAGATATTATCCCTGGCTAGAGATGAGGAACGGGAGCATGATGAAAACGGTCCCCATTCACCATGTGAGTAGAAGGCAGGGATACCCAAATCCCGGGCTGATACACTCCCCACAAAGCCTGCCTTCTCCTCAGTCTACTGTCTTCTTGAATGGGTATATTTTTAAAATATATGGCCAATCTAATGGCCCATTTGAAAGCCTGGCTTGGATCGTCTCATAAAAATAAATAATTAATGAACAAAAATAATAGAAATCAGCTGGCACGGAGCAAAGCTTCAGTTTGTTTCTATAAACCTTAGCGATGGAGTTACAGCACCTTCCTTCTGCAGTCCGGCATTCTGAAGGGCACAGGGCAAGAAAAGGCATGTCCCTTTCCTGCAGTGGGAGCACTTGTGCAGAAAAGCTGTCAGAAGCTGTGCAAACAGACTGACCTTCATCTCCACACACCAGCTTCTTCACCACACAAGGCACCTCGGTGTAGCCAAAGCCCTTGAGCCGCTCCACGTGCTGAGCTGTGAGCGGGTGCTCGTACATGGCTGTGTTCATAGCTGGGCAGAAGAGCAGGGGCTTGCTCAGATCCCAAGCACGGACTACACAGGTCTGCAAAAGAAGACAAGAGTTTCAGCGCTGCGATGGGGTTGCCTTTCTCATTCCTCCTCACCTCTTTGCTGCAGAGAAGTCCTTTCCCAGGCTCAGCATCACTAGAGGGCCAAAACCCTCCATCTGTCAGTGCAGCTGTGCTAACCCACGAGAAGATCCAAGGGCTGCTACGAATTTGTCCAGCATCCCAATCAAGTTCATATCTGACAGGGAAGAAGGATGAGGGAAGCTACAAAGAGGAGAGATCCCATCCTTGGCTGTCCAGGAGCCAAGCAATCAGCCCCAGAACTGCAGCGAACAGACTGACAACCCATGGGAGAGCCCAAGAGGACTGAAGTGTGGCCACAGATACATCAGCAGCACCAAAATCCCCAGGCCGTGCTTCAGAAAACACAGATGTAAAGCTGAACACAAGGAGTTGGCAAGGGAGTCCCTAAGCAATATGCCAACTGGACCCAGCACTCCTCACTGCAGAAGCACTGCTGCTTCCAGGATACAAAATGAGGAGAGAAGGAACACATTTGGCCCATGATAAAAGATGCTGGCAGGTTACAAACCATCCATAATCTCCTGTGTGCTACAGAGGATCATATTCAACTCTTCCATGATACAGAGCTTCCAAAAATCTACCATCACTTCATCTCCTTTACAAGAGGAAGGCCAGTGCAATGAACAGTGCAATGTGCCTAGCCCTAATAGGGTCTCAGTCCTGCAAAGGGAGATTCCCGAGTAGCCCCAGCTCACATTAGTGCCTGGAACAGAATCTCTGCTCAGTTAATACAGTGCTCAGAGGGCACTGACAACACCCTGCCCATCCTTCTCTATGCCCTGTCATTTGAAGGCTTTCCAGCAGAGGGAAAGTCTGCAAGAATCTGTTCTGACTTGTCAACAAGCCAGCACCTCCAACACTTGTTTTCCTTTCCCAAGGTTTATCTCAGCTCCCCACAGTGCTCTCAAAAAAGACCAGCAGGATTTTTGGAGCCACATGTCACTAACACAGAGAAGTAGAATGCATTTTATGATCAGTCTTTTTGCCAGAGCCACCTTCAATACCTGAAAACATGCCCGAACAAGCAAAAAAAACCCCAACAAAAACAAAAAAAAAAACAAATGAAAAATACACTATAGCTGAAAATGGAAGGTAAATAAGTGTGCACATGTTTGAATTTCTGTGCTATACTGTTAGGTGAGGGAGGAGGTAAGGTAACAGGAAATAAACAATTTTATCTGATCTCACAGGTGTCTCTATGTATCGCATAAAAAAAGGCAGAGAGGAACTCATGTGCGAGTGTGTGTGTGTGCATAAGACAGGGTGGAGGTAGAAGGGGAGAAATATCAACCATGAGAAGCAGCAGGAAAAGCAGAGCTCTCGGCGAGAGCTCCAGACTCACCAGCAAGTTGTCACAGATGCCGTTTGCCAGCTTGGCCAGCGTGTTGGCATCCAGAGGCGCCACCACCATGAGGTCAGCCCAGCGCCTGAGCTCGATGTGCAGCACCGGGTCCGAGCGGCCTTTCCACAGCTGTGCACGAGACAAGGCGGATATTACAGGTTACCAATGCGTGCTGTGAACAACCTGCACCTTATCCTTCCCAAATATGTACCACTGGGTAGACTTAAGGGGAGAGAATTAGGTACTTCAACGCCTTCCACTTGCTTTCAATGAGATTTACATCTCTAGCTGTAGAAGTCATTTCCAATTAGGGCGCACACTCCTAAGCCTTTTAGGCACAACAGCAAAGTGAACCCTCATGAGTATAGTAGGGAAAAATCCCTTTGGCTTTCTCAAGGATAGACTAGATTTAACTAACTGGCTTCTTCCCTGCTCTCTTTACTCTAAACAAGTGCTTCTGTTTTCTCCTAAGCTCTGCGTGACTCCAGGGAGTTCTCATGCTCTCAGGAGCGCAGTAAAGCATCCAAAGAAGTGGCAAGCCGCATTAGGCGCCCGATCCCCAGGGGCCACACACAACCACAGGCCGACAAGAGGTGTGTCAGGGCCACAGACTGTTCCTTCTTGGAGTTCCTGGAAGCCACAACAAAAAACAGCATCCGGAAAGCTGGCGCTCCCTGAAACCTTTCCCAGCAACTCCACTCACTTCTTTTCCTCTCTCTCTCTAGAAATACTAAGGTTTATAGTTTTATTTTCAAAATGAAGCTATCTCAAAAACAGATGTTGACAGGACATCCTGCCTGCCACTCTGTGAGAATGGCCGGTCACGACGGCTCCGTGTCCCTTTCCCAGCTCTGCCACCTCACAGGTAACGTGGGACTTCCCCACTGTGGAATAGTGCTGGAAACATGTTCTTTGAGAGCCACATTCCAAAGGATACGTCACAGGGGCAAACCCTGGCCCAGGATTAAAAATAAACAAATAAATAATAAAAAATGGTCCCATGCAAAGGGGCTTGAAGGAACATTTCTATTTGCTGTTCATCATCTGAACAAGTTTCCAAGTGAATCCTCCAGGGAGGCTACATTTCTTTGGAAGCATGACCCATTGGCCATTGCTGGAAGCAAAAAGCATCCGTGCATGACAAAACTACTTGAATCACAAAACAGGTGACTAGTGACGGCAGCAGAACAGTCCTGGACATCTCCAAAGGAAGAACAACCTACCTGCCACTCATCCTCATCACTGTAGAGGGTGACAGGAATCTCCCGGGCGTCATAGAAATGTTTTGCTCTCTCCGTAGTGACCACCTTCACCTCCAGCTAATCAAAAAAGAAAGGAAGGCCAAAGTTACAAGTGAAGGATAATCCTCTAAAGCTGGGTGGAAGAGGAAGGCTTGAACGGTAAAGACTTTGAGAGTTGTGCGGATTCTCGGAGGACTCCCCCCACTATGCACAGTGCATAACTGCACCTTTTCTTAGCTGAAAGCAGGGGCTTATGAACATTCATTCCTGGGGTGCATTAAGAGGAGCGTGTCCAGCAGGTCGAGGGAGGGGATCCTGCCCCTCTACTCAGCCCTGGTGAGGCCACATCTGGAGCACTGTGTCCAGTT
>JAWLRI010001078.1:1635722-1648486 GCA_034781795.1 Crypturellus tataupa
CCCGCCAATAGCGACGCCGCTCCCGCCGCGCGCAGCCAATCAGGGGCAGGGGGCGGGGCTAGGGGGCCTGTGGGGGTCCCCCGCCACGGCCTGCTCTGTCCTCCTTCCCAATCCCGTTTTTTTCCCGGTTTTTCCCTCCCTTTTTCACGCACAGCCGCGGTCTCTGGGGGGGTTTGTCGCTGCTCCCGCTGGTGACATTCCCGGGTACGCGGAAGCAGTGCCAATTGCCCGTCTCATTTTTGTGATCACGGCTGTTTGTTCAGTCTCCTGATTGTTTTCCATATTTTCTTCTGTGCAATCCGAGTTTCCTATAAGGTCTCCCGTTTGCCATTGCTGCTCTGTTATAGAATTGCCCCTTATCGCTGGCGTGACGTGAAGTGTCTCTGGCTTCCGCCACGCCAGTGTTTACCCCGCGACGTGAGCACCAGGGCTGCCTCTTCCTTGTAGCAGGAGCTCGATGCGCTTTGGGATCTGCACGTCCAGATGGAAACAGGGAAATTCACCTCTTAAATACATCTTGTTCAGTGGTTGAGGAGCTTGATGTGAAATAAGCTGTTTCGGTCTCATTAAAAATACATTTTTCCCTTGTGAGGTATTCCACCTTGGTAAGGATGGATGATTAATACCTTCATTTGCACTCTTAACC
Organism: Crypturellus tataupa; assembly: GCA_034781795.1. NCBI lineage: Eukaryota > Metazoa > Chordata > Aves > Tinamiformes > Tinamidae > Crypturellus > Crypturellus tataupa. The sequence continues at coordinate 1,636,369 of JAWLRI010001078.1, forward strand.
TGCTAGAAAGGGCAGATGTCTCTGCTGTCTTTGAGTCTAGATGAGAGTTTCAGGTAGTTTCCATCTTTAAAACTGTAGGTGATGAAGTCTTGAGGTTTAAAGTTTTTTCTGTGCACATCTTGGCGAATGCCAGTGCTCTGCGATCCGCTGCAGGCACCAAGCGTGTGACCCTCTGCGTTTCCCAGCGGCACTACGGGACAGACTAGTTTGGGTGATTGCTGTGATATTTGAATAACCGTGTTAAACTCCACGTGCTTCTTGTTGAGCTCTTGTGCCTTCATCTGCTTTTTGTTACCTGTGGGAGTAGAAAGGAGTAGAAGAATCTCCTTCCTTGCACAAACCCGGGGCATCTGTAGCAAACTGGTGTCCTGCTTCAGCAAACATTGTTGCATTTGAAAGGAGGTCAGAGCTTTAATTCTTTAATTTGTGTTTGTTGGGCCCAAGCCTGAGCTTATCCTGCACTTGCTTAGCCTGCAGAATGACATCACATGTGCTGGTTGCAGAAGCAGTGTTGAGAAAAGCCACAAATGTGACACTGCTGCAGATGAGTCTAATATTTGACTCCTTGTGGGAAAATGGCACTAGGTTCGTACTTAGATGCACTTGTTAAATCAAACAGAAGATCTACAGAAGTAAAAGACCTTTCAGATACTTGAGCTTATCTCTGAAATAAAGGGAGGACCAAGTTGAGGGCAATTGTTGCAGGTTTAGTTGGATGTCCTAGCAAGTTTGAGCTTTTAAAAGAAAGGAGTGATTGCTTCCTTATGAGAAGGCACTGCCAGGTAGGGTGCGTCTGCGAAAGACAGAAAATATTCAGTCCCCAAACCTCCCCATTTTGCAGCACACAAAATCAGCATGTGCTTGTTTGCAAGAGGGTCGGGTCTCTGCTGCTTTTAGTTTGCAAAAATAACCTGAAGGTGTGAAGCTGGTGGTAACTTCTCATTTATCCGCAAAGCTCCCCTGTTTTTCATGCTTATGTGTCCTTTAAGCTGATGCCTCTATATAAACAGCTGCTGTTTTCCTTCTTGCACTTTCTAGCGTACAAAAATCTGTGTTCAAGCACACTTCAGCTTTACTGCAGGTTCCTCATGTTTTGTATGTGTTTATTTTAGACATACTTGCAAGTCAAGTTGAGCTGTCCTTGCTTGGCAGCACCGGCTAATTTAATATATATTTTTAAAGTTATGGACCAAGATTAGAGGCCATCTCCCTTTAAAATCAGACTCTTCTGCAACTGTGCTTTGAAACAGCAAGTTGATCCTCCTATTCCAACTGTAACCTCAGGGCAGCACCATTCCCTGCCCCGCTGCAGGTGCTGGCATTGTGCCCTTCCGAAGGGCAGGGTGGTGCTGCTGAGCCTCGTGGGAGCTTAGGGACATCTTTTTTGCATCGAGATGATGATGGAAAGAAAAAATGTATTTTCCTAGGTATTTCTCTATATTTATGAGCCTCTTTCTTAGCCATACAAGAGGCTGCGTTGGAAGCTATCTTCAGCATATAAACAGGCAAAGCTAAAACCTCCGGTGGGTGTAAAAGGTTAAGTGCAGTAAAACATGTTCCCTGAGTCTTGAGGTCCTTATTTCCAGGATGCTGGTCCTGCCTCTGCCCTCCACTTTTTACAGCCTTGTCTGGCCAGGGATTTGCACTTCCTCGAGCAGCATCAGCAGCCTCCCCTCCTTTGCAAGTCCTTGCCCCAGGGTGATTCATGAGCTAGTGCAGCCTGTTGCCTTGGGAGTGCCCTGTATGGAGTGATGTGTGAAGTTACTCATTAACTCTTCTGTGTGGGTCTTGCTTGGAGCCCGCTGCCTTTCGTGGAGTGCCTGCAGCTTTTGCAGACCTGAATTCCTCACTCTGCCCCTGTCTCCGCCTGCAATTGCTTCTCACCCCATTAACCGCAGGACTGGAGTGACTGAGCACAAGACCTTAGTTGCTGCATGAGGGAGGAATAACAAGTCACTTTTCATTTATTTAAACGTGTGTAAAAGATATAAAGTAGTTAATCACATGGCAGGGGAGCGAGGAAAGGCATTTTTGGTAGAAGTTTGATGGAGAGGAGCAGGAGATGGTATGAGTACAGGAGAGCACAGCTGGTGTGTCAGCAAGTCAACCAGGCTAAAACCTACTAAAGCAGTTGAAATGACACCTCTACGTCAGTTTTCATAGCTGTGTTGCCAATGACTGCTCCAGAACTGGCTAGTCCCAGTGCCATTGGTGGCAGCTTGGCCACTGCAAAGGCCATTTGTGCTTGAAGTGCATATTGTGATTCCCTGCTGTGCTTGGAGGAGCCTCACGTGTTCTGTGGTGCAAATGAGCTTTGGGAGGTAGAAGCAATTTCCAGACGGCAGTTGGTAAAAGCCACTGTGTTACGTGGTCAGAGCGAGTTGTTGTACCCTGCAGAAGTGGCGTCCTGATTGAGCAAGGCCCAGAGTGCCTGCCTGAACGAATGTGTGCCTTGAGGCACACACGGTCCCTGTGTACGAAAGGAAAATCATTGAGACTCTGCTTTGCTGGGAGAGCTGAAAGATGGGACGTGTTCAGGGGCTGCTGTCCTTAATTCATCTTTCCACCAAGGAGATTCTGGATCCTCTTGGGTTTAGTGCATGAACTGGTGTCTTTCCTCACCTAGTCTAGAGGTGGTGCCAGTTAGGGTTATCAGCCTGTGGCAGGGATGTATTTTATCTTGGTTCTTTTGTTCCCACGGGAAAATTGGATGTGCTCTTCTGTCCTTCGTCTCTTACAGTGGAGGAAAGAGAGGTAGAGCAGGTAATGTGTAAGCTCATAATCACTCACATCTGATACTGACCTGTCTCTCTTCTTCCAGGATCCCTCGGTGACACAGCTGACAAATGCTAACCAAGGCGGCTTGGATGAATTCAATCCCTTTTCTGAGAGCTCCCAGCTGGTACGTGTGGTGCATGCTCACCCTAGTTACCTCAGCTGTGGGTTTAGCAGTCTAGAAGGTCCCTTGGTAGGTGCAGCTTAAAAGAAAAAAATGAAGTAAAAGAAAAAAAGAATGAGGCTCTCATAGCTAATTTCCCCAGGGACAATAGCTCGTTGCATGTGTGGCAAGCTGCAAGTGTGCAGGTGAGAGCTCCGGCATTCAAGCACTCAAATTCCCGTCTGGAGTTCTCCAGTCACATGGACCAGTGTCTCTCCAACTCGCACTGATTGTACTGGCTCGCAGAAAACCCATATGAAGTGTGAAGGAGGAGATGCTTTGTGGCAGGAAACGTCAATATTGATTTGGTCTGTGGGTTGGGAGCTGAACAAGAAACAGGCACACAACACGATTTGCAGTTTAAAACAACTGATCAAACCCTCTTGTTACTCTTTTGCTAATACCTGTAATCTTCAGGTGTAATTTCTCTGGGGCATTAAGGAACTAACACATTTCAGAAAATATAGAAATCCCTCCTGCAAGTAGGTCCCTGTGCTTCAGGGGCTTTCAGCATAGCTTTAGCAGTGCTGAAATCTAACATTTCTTTGCTGGTAGAAACAACATGTCATTCTTTTCTCCTGTCATTCTTGGTTTGCCTGTACCCAGACAAATGCAGCACAGACGACGCCTGCGACTCAGCCCTCTGGCCCCTCACAACCTGCTGTTCTGCAGACGTCTATGGAACCCACTCCGCAGGTATGGCAACCCCCGCTTCCCAAAGAGCTGGGCTGGGAATTGTGGAGGAGATCTTATCTGCCTTTCCTAAACGCCTGTGGGAGTAAGAGGGAATGTGAGTTTGTCTGGGGTTGTGTGGGGGAAGCAGCAGGCTTCCATTTTTATATACCTTATGCAGTAGATCTCTGTGGGCAATATATAAATGTAATTTGGATTTTCCCTGTATCTCTGGTGGCAGAACTAACTTAGACTTGTATTCTGCTTGTCCTGGCTTCCCGCTACTAACATTGCCTGAAATGTAACCTGTTAATGCTTTTAGTGTAGTTCCAATGGCTGGTCTGACACACTTGGTAGCAGGAGTGTAAATGCGGACTAGTTATATGTTGCAGCTGCTGCTTAGACAGGCCAGCAAGTACCTGAGCCCCAGGATCGCCTCATCCAAAGACAACTCAGAGAAGCAGAGGCTGCTAGGAGAAAGCTTCAGTTCTCAGAATAGCAAGCAGGTAAAAAGAGATCCAAGGGAAGAATGTGGTGTGAAAAGAAGAGGAAGTGCTGCCTGGTCTTTCCTTTGAACCTCCTGTCCTCACTGGAAAAGGCATTCCCTTGGTAAACTCGGGAGTCCTGCTCACTGCTCTGTGTTGTAAGGAGTCAGTTGCCCTGTTTCCTTGAGGCCACAGCCAACTATGTGTATTGTAGACTGGTTTCTGAACACTACTATCAGTGTAAGAGCAAACAGGGTGATTCTAGTGTGCCCTGTGTGATCTTGCATGCCTTGCAGCTCAAACAGGTGATTCTAAGGTGAAGATCTCAAATGAGAAGTGAGGTTTTTCTCACCTGGCTCTGCATTTCCCCACTTCACGTAGCAATCTGAGGATTGCTATTACTTGAGAGCTAGATCAGCAGCTCCAAATTCCTCCATCTAGTGTGGATCCCCAGCAGTACCAGCTCTTCTCATTGTTAGGCAAAACGGGGTCCCTTCCTTGTCTCGCTTGACCTCTCTGCTGGGGAGGAATAATACTATTAGATTTTTTTTTTCAGCTGGCAACGAGAGATTAAAGGATCTCCTTGAAAGCCACACAGTATGTGAGGGACAAAAAAAGGTAAAGGTGGATCCAAAACCTGCAGGATGAATGCTTTGTCAGAAACAAGGAAAGCTGAAGTTTGGACCAGTAAAAGGTAGCATAAAGAGATCTAGGGTGTTAAGGGGGGTGATCTAGAGGCACCTGCAAGGCTTTGATAGGAGTCTGCAGGTGTGATATGCTCTTCTAGGAATTGATAAGCAGATGAGGAGGTAAGTGCTTTAAAGTGGAAGATGAGTGAGGTGTTGGAAGTCACTTAGAACAATGAGGCTAACTAGGAGTAGAAGAATCTGTAAAGGAGGATGTGCCTGTGCTGAAAAGGAAGGGCATAGAGGATGAGCCACAGATCAGATAACATCTTGAGGACTCTTGGAGTGCTAGCTTCCTGTGGGGTAAGAAAGGAATGCCTGGAATTCTGCATTGAGCTTAATTAAGTCTTCTCTAGCAGGTAAGGCAGCCACAAGTGCTTAGCTTTCTAATTGTCCACAGTCTTTGCTATAGAATTGCCTCTGCCCACTTTCCCATTTGGCATCTAGTGTATTTATTGGCAGGTCTTACTCCTGACTTGGTTAGGAACACACTCACCTTTTTATCCCCCTGTTTTAGGCTGTGGCTGCAGCCGCTCAGGCTGGACTCCTTCAGCAGCAGGCAGAATTAGAGAGGAAGGCAGCTGAGCTGGAGAAGAAGGAAAGGGAATTGCAAAATCATGCAGCTGGCATCAATCGTAAGTAGTGTTTCATGCCCCGTCTGTGGTGAGCATGGTGCCCTGGGGAGCCTGGGTCACTTGATTTGTCAGCGCAGTGGCTGTTAGGAGCAGATTTGAGGGCTCAGCATATCCAAATATATTCATTTTTGAATATATTTGTCCCTGCATGCATCACCTTTTTACAAGCTGTGTGTCTGTCTTGTCCATCACAGCTGTGGCAACCCTCTTGGGACTCTGTGTGTGTTTAAATGTGGCTATCTATAAAGATTTTTCTTAATAGGCCATATTAAGACTCTTCACTGATACGCAGGATACTCAGTGCACTTGCCTGTAGAGGGCTCTTTATGCTGCCAGAACCTGGTGCTTTTTGCCAGACTTGAAGCCTTTTATTTTTTATTGTGGAAAGTGGCTAAGTGCTCTGTGTTCTGGATTCCTGCCACAGGCTGAGCTTGCTTTCAGACCATCCAAGCAAAACCCGGTATCTTCTGGGACATGAATGGGAATCCCTGTACTGGCCCTCTAGCAAAATTAAATTAATCACAGTTTGGGCTCAGCGTATGAGGGCAATAGAACTTTTAACAAACTGTCTCAAGGCTGTCTTAACTAGGGCAATAGAGCGTATTTTTCCTCTACCCTTGGTTTCAAGTAGTTGAATCACTGAAGTTGAAATTTTCTTTAACTCTGCACCCGAGGCAAAGTAGGGGAGGAGGGAAAAGGCCCCTTCTTACAGATCTGGCAGTTAGAGACGTCACTGAATTCTGACATTTCTGAACCTGAGCACCTGCCTTTGCCATATTCATTAGCATTTCTTGCATGAGTTGTTCTGTTCCCCTCCTCTGAGTGTCTGCTCAGAACATAGTGAGGCAGTCGATCACCATGTACAGCTTGTCCCCAGTTTTTTTCCTCACTTGAGAGAAGCAGATAAAGAGACTGTGCTAAAGCTGCTCTTTTTAGATATGTGTTGCTGCAGACATAGGCTCTGGACTTGATATTTGTAACAGTTGTTTGACCATGGCAAGGGAATTCTACCTCCTGCAGAGGCAAACCTTTCAAAACTAGGCTGCCCTGGAAAACAGCCCTTCTCTGTCACCAGCACAAGCCTAGCCAGACCTAGCATCTTCCAAGATTTCAATGTCAGTTATATGTGAACCGCTGCTTGTAAATTTTGACGTACCAGTGAGTCCTTCAGAAGACTTTCAAAATTGCTTCTTTTTTCTTTTTGCAGCAAGACAAAATAATTGGCCACCTCTTCCCAAAAAGTGTCCGATCAAGCCATGCTTTTATCAGGATTTCTCTGCAGACATCCCAGCTGACTACCAGAGAGTATGCAAGATGCTGTATTACTTGTGGATGTGTAAGTAGCAACTTATGACTGCAACGAAAGTCCTTTTCTAAGAAGTTTCTGTATCACATACTGAATTTTGGCCTAAAGTAAATTTGGTAGGTGTCATCTGCAGGGGTAAAATATTGCTGTCAATTTTTATGTTCTGCAAAGATTTAACACTTGGGTGTATGTAGCAGGATCAGATGAGATTTTTATGTTAAGATCCAACATCCTTTCAAGTGAAGGAAGGAAATTAGATGACCCCAGGGCTCCCCAGTATCTGTAGAGCTCGGTGTTCAGTGAGAAATTAGGGATGCTTGGTAGATTTCTGTGAATTTTCCCAGAATTTGCTAATGTTTATTCTTTCTCCCTTCCTGAACAGTGCACTCGGTTACTCTAATCCTAAACCTGCTTGCTTGCTTGGCGTGGTTCACAGTCCAGCCAGAGAGAGGAGTAGACTTTGGTCTCTCGATCCTGTGGTTTATTTTATTCACCCCTTGTGCCTTTCTCTGTTGGTACCGACCAATTTACAAGGCTTTCAGGCAAGTACCATTTTTTTTCCCTCTGTAATGGGGATGTAGCTTTTAGTGGGAGGAGCTTTTGTTTTGTCTCTTCCTACTGTATGTTGCCTGAAGGATTTTTCCAGCTTTTTATATTGTTAAATAGATCAAACCCATTTGTTCCTAAATGTCAAAAGTATCTGATGGAACTTGGCTGTGGTAGTCCTTTTCATCTTAATATAATGGCCTAGCTAGTCAAAGAGTCTTACTTTTTATTCATTTTAAGAAGACTGTTTGGTACATTAATGTGCTGAGCAGGCTATGTGCATTAAGGAGGTGTTCTTTGCCCCCTCTCTTGCACTGGAAAAGTGATGGGTCTGTGATATGCACTGGACATGCTGCAAGTTGTGCTGCTGCACGATTTCCTTGCGAAATCGCGTCCTTTTAGCAGCTTTTCCCTGGCAGAAGTGATTCACTGAAATGGTTCCTCTTTAAAGAAGGGAAAATGAGTACAGAGATCATGTCCGAGGGCTTAACTCCTACTGCCTTCTCTCCTGCAGATCTGACAGCTCCTTCAGCTTCTTCGTCTTCTTTTTCATCTTCTTCTGCCAAATAGCAATCTACGTCATCCAGGCTGTTGGCATTCCTGGCTGGGGAGACAGGTAAGCTTGCCTTAACAGACTAGTGTGTCACAGCGCCTCACTGCCGCTTTCTCGACAGCGCTATGATTGTCAGAAGCTTTGGGGTCCTTTGCTCCTCTGTTTCTGAAAGCTGTCTGTTCTTTCTTCCATGTTTCCTCTCTCACCTGGTACATAGCTTTGGCAGATTTCAGCCGAGGTGCCTCTCTTCTCCACTCTTCCTGTCCTAGTCCAAGCAAAGGCATGTAACCTTCTCTACTACCATTGCCTGCCGGTGCAGAAAGCAGTGTATGGGCTCTCCCACTCCTCCTCTGTTGTCTTTCTCTTCCCTTAATATTTTCTCAGCAGTTATTTTACCTAAATGTTTCTTACCCCTTTTTTGATGCTGAGTCTTCATGTTGACTGTGTCTGCCTTGTCTTAAAACGGAGCCTCCTCTGATGGAGGCTGTGCGTGTAACGGAGGTGAGGAATCTGTGACCCAGAGACTGGATAGAGACGAATTCTACGCTGCTGCAGCTGCTCGATCGTGTTCCTGTGCTCTTCCTGAATTTCTATAGCGTGTTGCCAGTGGCTTGTTCTTTGAAATGTCCCCCTAGCAAGGATCCTGCAAAGGGGGTTTCCTATGGGACTTGCTTGTATAGAAGGGCAAGTGCAGGTTTCTGGAGGTGGGTCCAACAGGCCTCCTGTCAGCAGGTGCCCAGTGCAATGGAAGCCCCAGACTCTTTTTTTTTTTTTACTGTGCTGCATTGGCTGTGGATCAAACTAGGAAGTTACTGGAGCACTTGTGAGACAGCTAGTGGTTTCCTGAGGGGAGCGTTCGGGTGACGAATGCAATGAAACCATGGTCTATTTTTGCCCACTGCCTGCAGAAGGACTCACAGGCAAAGCTGTGCTTGTACTTATGCCCTCCCTTCCCTGCTGTCTTTGCTGGGGGAACTAAGAAGGGGCACTCCATTTTCGGTCTGGTTTTGAAGAGTATGCGTTGAGCTCTCTCCTACGTCTCCTCAAGCCAGTGATATTTTTGGCTGTAGTGCATAGTGTGTGTTTCCACTTCCTTCTAATGAGCGAGAATTTGCGTAGCAGAAGGGAGCCAAACTGTCCTGCATGATCCCTTTTCTGCTGGCAGAACATGGTTTGCCCAATTTAGCAATCAGAGAGATTCTGTTCTCCAGAACGGCAAGAGGTGTCGTTAAGTAAGGTGTCTTGGCATACTCACCCACAGCTGAGCACCCTTAATTCCCAGAAATCTCCCTTCTTCTTTGCTTCAACAACTGCTGGTTCCTAAAGAGCTTTTTCTGTAGCTCTTTGCTCTATTGTTTCCTTCCTCTTCCTCCCCCTCCCAATGCATCCATGGCCGTGTGAAGCTGTCATGATCACATGTAGATCTTGGGCTTCAGATCTACCAAATTCCCTTCAAATTCTCAAATGTACCAGCCTGTCTTTACAATGCTTAGCTAAATTTTGGGAAGGTGTTTTGTCTGTTTAGGTGACTTAATTTATGAGAGTACCAATCCTACTGATTTGGGGTGATGTGCAGGCTAGAGCTGTAATGTAGGTGGGGCGAGCGTGGTGCTTTGGTGTAGGGATGGATTACTTCCCAAAACAGTGGTGGAAATCCTGTCCTAGGCAGAATTGTTTGACTGAGCTCTGGGTCCCCGTTCCCACAGCCGTTATATTTGATTTTTGCGCTTCCCTGTAACCTTGACCCAAAGGTTCTTGCACAGCCGTTAGTGATGCTCCTCCCTCTACTTCGTCTTCATTGTGCAGATGCTTTCTGTGTGCCTTGTACTTGCTTTTAAAGTGTTCTCCTAACTAAAAGATGAGAGTGGGCAGAGAATCCTCTGGCTCTTCTAAGGGCTTCTCCAGTATATGGTATGTTTGAAGGGGCTTCCTAATGCATGAATGTGAAGTCAGGGGTGTCTCCCATGGCCTGACTATCCTTTTAGCATGTCCCCTTGTGGTCACACTGAATGATTCCAGTGAATCTGGTGCTTGTCCCAAGTCCTGTCTATCCCTGCGTGCCGTCCTCGGAGCTGGGCCGTGCTCACATTGCTCTCCTTCTCTTTCAGCGGGTGGATCGCAGCTCTGTCCGAGCTTCATAATAACCTGGCTGTGGCCGTTATCATGATGGTGGTGGCAGGATTCTTTACACTCTGTGCGGTTCTCTCGCTCTTTCTCCTGAAGCAGGTGAGTTGCTCAGAGGCAAGACCAGGGCAAGGTCCCAGATGTCACTCTGGCCAAGCATAGATTCAATGTGAACTCTCTTGCACCTCCCTTTGGAGCTTATGGGTCTGGGCAGACTCTTTGAGTGCACTGACTGAGCCGGAAAGGCAATTTCTTTGCTCTGGCATTCAAGACTTTAAAAATCACCACCACTGCAATGTTATGGGGTTGTTCAACAGCTGATGGGATATGAAACTGTGCCTTCCCTCTGGTGCCCAAATACAAGCCACCCTTCCTTCTGGGTGATACTTGAGGGTTGCATTTCTGCCTTTAACAGCAGAAATCTAGATGTCCTTGAAGAAGGCAAGGACAGACTGAGCTAGACCTGCTTTGTCTTGTAAACTGCCTTGAAGAAAATATCTGGCCCCTTTGGTCCAGGTACTTTCAGATTTTGTCCCAGCAAAATGCGGAGGTTAAGTGTCCCTGTGTCACAGAAGGGAATAGGAGTTTTGAGCTGGGAAATCTGCATTTTTGCAGTGCCGGAGGGTCTCCTGAAAGCTTCAGCGTCACATGCTGGATGAGGTGGAGCCACCAGCTGACCCAGGGCATCCTGTCTTGCTGGCGAGGCATGTGCAGCAACAAGATCACTGGTCTTCACAGACACTTTGGGGCTAACTCTCTCCTTTTCTGTTTCCCAGGTGCACTCTCTGTATCGGCGCACGGGAGCCAGCTTCCAAAGAGCCCAGGAAGAGTTTTCCCAAGGCATCCTCACCAACAGGGGCTTCCAGAACGCAGCGGCCGGCGTCGCCTCCTCGGCTGCGCAGGGGGCTTTCCGGGGGAACTAGCCCATTGCACGGGGGTCTCCACCTTGCTTCCTCTCGCGTTGTGACCCCAACCTTCCTTTTCTAAAGATGCACTTTCTGTGGGTACCACGTTAGCTCTGTGATGCTGACTCCAGATGAGAAGTCCAGATGAGAAGGTGTTTTTTTTGTTGTTTTTTGTTTTTTTTTTTTGTAAAGCTTCAGCTGGCCTACATTTATGATGGTTAGGTTTTCCTTCTGTGTTTTAGCATATGGGGAGATAGGAGATGTTCTCTAAAGCAAATACATTTCTCCTTATCCAGTACATGTCAAGTGTTTGTCTCGGTTCCTCTCCTTGTCCTGCTTGCAGCAGAAAGGTAAAGGGAAGCATTATTTTTTTTTTTTTTTTTTTTTTACTAAATTTTCTAATGGCTTTTACTATAAAGAAATTGATTGTCTACTGTTTGGGGAGTTTTGTAACTTGCATGTAGTTTATGATGTTACTTTTAAGAGCAGGAAGTGCGCTCTGGGTTTATTACACTTACGTGATGCTGCATTTTTGACGTCTTTAACGGCTGGGCTTCCTGAGAGTCTGGGCAACGCGGTGCGAAGGAGAAGGTGGGAGCAAGCAGCGTTAGAGAGAACGGGGGTTTTCACGGTGTTCCCGTGTTGCCTGTTCCTGTCCCCTTCCGCGAGGCTCCCACAGGCCACGGTCCCCTGGAGCCCTGTGGCTTTTCCTGACGCGTTGCTGCTGGAAAGCTGCAGGACCAGGAGCGCTCGTGTCCGGCTCCAAGCGGAGGAGCCTGGAGCGGGGGAAGGAAGCCCTGGGGAGCCAGCAGAGCAAATTGGCACAGGGGGTGCCGTAGGTCTTAGCAATCTGCTCCCTTCCTTTCCCGAACGCTACTCCGTGCCCGTAGCATCCGTCTGCTTCCCTCTCCCCTGGGACCTTGTCCTGGTGTAAATGAATTTTCCCGCAGGGATAGCCGCTCCCTCCTCATTCCGAGCCCACGCGGAATGTTTGCCGTGTTTTGCTGGCAGAGCTGTCCCTGTGCTGGGGACGCCAGTGTGTCCGGACCTCTGGGCTCGGGCAGTGTCCCCTGGGGCTGCTTTTGTCACTGAGGTGCCCTTCAAAGAGGAGGGAGGGACGGGACACAGGCGTGTGGGGGCAAACCACTGGCTACAAACCTCCGTTTTTGTTTTTTTTTTTGTTGTTGTTTTTAATCTTTTGCTCTAAAAATGTGCGTGTCCCGGTCACCTTCAATGCGGGGGCGGGGCCAAGGATGGGGGCGTGGCCA
>JAWLRI010001078.1:1658328-1701224 GCA_034781795.1 Crypturellus tataupa
GCCCGGGGCGCGGAGGCTCCTGCATCCAGACCCGGGCTCCTGCATCCAGACCCGGGCTCCGGCACCCGCGGAGCCCCGTGGTCCTGCGCCCCCAACGCCGGGAGCGCTGAGGTCCTGCACCCCCGCGTCCTGCAGCCCGGAATGCCTGAGCTCCTGCACCCCAAACCCCGAGGATCCTGAACCTTCAACCATGAGGATCCCTCACCCTGGGACCCCACAAGCCCCATGCTCGTGACCCCCAAGTGTCCTGCGCAGGGCAGAGGTGGGTGCCACGAGCCCGGAGGCCCGTGTGGCGCTGCTGGGACACACACGCACCCGTGTCTGTCTTGTGCCTGTCTCCACACATTGGGTGACAGCAGGCGATGATGCTCCATGGCGGGCGCATTGCGGAGCAGATCCACAGGCGAACGGAGCAGCTTCCTCCGCAGCACCCACTGCCCTGGTGTCTGGCTTCAGCATCCTGCCCCTGTCCTTCCCGATGCTGCTTGTTAATTAATTCCAATAAAAGTGGCTCCACTCCTGCCTGGGTGAGGTACCAGAGGTGGCCTGGGGACCCTGGCACTCATTGGTCACCTAAATGAGGAGGCCGAGGAAAGAGCCGGCGCTGATTTCCTTGCATCATCCCCACAGCCTCTCTGGTACTCCAGGCCCTCCCGACTCCCACTCCTGCTATTCCCAGAAGCCAGATTGCGGCTGTGCGAAGCATCCAAAGCAGCACCTCCCTTCCAGATGGCCAGCCTGGTTCCAGCAGACATTGCTCCCTCTTTTCCTCCCTTCTCACGGAAAATAGCCGAGCGCACATCCAAGCTCCGCTCCCGGCTTGAGGGGGTGGGGGTGGGATCCTTGCATTGCGGGAGCATAAAGACAATCTCCACGGATTAAAATGATGGAACAGCTGGGAAGCGGCAGAATATGGCGAAAGAGGGAGGGGGGAGCCAGCCCATCCGCTCCCTCCCCCCTCGCCCAAGGTAGCACTTTGTCCTCAAAAGGAAAGGGGAAAAAAACACCATTTATTTCGCTGGGCTGATAAGATGCAGCTCGGCAGGCATGTGGAGCCCTGAGCGGCCCTCGCTGCTGTTGTGCATCTTGGGTGACTTTTGGAAGTGACAAAAAGGGCCGAAGCTGCCCTTTCTCCATTTCTTCCCCCAAATCTTGGGGCACTGATGGGCAGTGCTGGCATTTCCTGCCTGGCTCTTTGGCAATGAGCCCCGGTGCCCATTGCTGTGGGATTGGCCTGAAGCGGCAGAGGCGCCCGAAGCGCCGCTCCGGTGTCACTCTCGGCGCTGGCAGCTCCGCTCCGTGCTGGTTTCTGCCTCCCTCTGTGCCGGGCGCAAGCACTTGCTAACAACAAGAGACTGGAAGTCAGGACCGATTTTTCCAGCTGGATTAGACGGGTCAGCGCCCGTGTAGCCTCCCTGTCTGGCAAGCGCTGAGCGGGGCGCTCCGGATGCACGGCGAGCGCGGAGCTGCCCGTGGCTCAGCGGGCAGGCAGGCTCTGAGAGCATTTCCAGCCTCATAGGGACGGGGCAAAAGGAAATTTCCTTCTGCAAGGCCTGGGCAAACCCCAATGAGATCTTGTGGACACCCGGCAACCGTTCTCTGGGATCTCCAGTGGTGGGAGCATCCTGAGCTCCTGTGCCCAGACCCACAACCCTTCAGGTGCTGCTTTTTCCATTTTCTTCTCTTCGGGCAGCCAAGCTGCTCCTTATCCCCAAGATATATTCAAGTAAGAGTGATTCATCCTTCCTCTCGGGACTCTAACCTGCAGTAATGAGATGTAAATCCCTGCATGACCCATTATATTAGCTTATGGTATATCACACATCTCCCTGGATTAGGCGGAAGGGAGATGAAACGGCTTCCCAGCAGCCGGGGAAAATTAAGAGGATCCATTTGCACCATTGACACCTGATTTGAATAGGACGCAAGCAGACGGCTCCGCTTCCTGTCGGATCCATGTGCATGAGGGAAGCAATGGGCTCTGGTCACCTGGGGACAAGTCACCGGGAGCTGCTCCTTGCCAGGCAGAATCGCGCGCGGAGGTGCAGGTTTAGGGCGCTGAATAGGTGAGCTGAGCGCACGCATGGATGCTGCAAAGCGCTGAGGAGGCGGCGCGGAATCACGGCTAAACAAAGCCGACAGCCTCTCTGCTGGGGGAAGTCACGCTCGCGCTCGCGGTGGCGACTGTCATTTCTTGTGACAGGGACGGTTGCTGCCAGCGGGGGAACCTCGGCGCGCAGCCGCGACCCCGCCGCGAGCTCCGTGGCCACAGGGATGTTGAGGCCATGGCGGTGGCACCTGGACTGGCTCCAGAGACTGTGTCCACTGGATCATGGGGTGGCTCTGAACTGTCCTGCGCCATCACCTTTGTCATCACCATGAGCTCCAATGTAGCAGAGCAGCCACCGATTAAACTTCGATGCTTCAGTGGGGTCTTCATGTGCACAAGGCCGGGAGTCCCTACGGACCTACAGGCAGCCCCCCACGGCCTCCATGTGCATGGGGCCAGAGGGAGCCCTATGGGTCTCAGTACAGCCCTATGGGTCTCCAGGACTACCCTTGTGGCCTCTGTGCGCACAGGGCCGGCAGTTGCTATGGGCCAGGTGTCCTCACACCACCATCTAGGCTGATCTGTGCCCTGATGGCTGCAGTGCTGACCCCGTTTGATTGTACAGGTTATCCCCTTCTTTCTCCTGTTAAACGAGTTTGAAAAGAGTTGCCTGGTACTGACATGGCTAAGCAAAGGGTTGTTTGATTTATCATGTTTGCTAGCATTACCCATACATTTCTTGGCTGTTTGACCTCGCTTGGGATAAAGGCTCCAAACTGCTGAGGATAGCCACGGTCGCACACAGCGTGAAGGGACCATCTTGGTCTTTCATCTGCCAAAACACAAGCATCACCCCTTCCCCAGGTTATTAAGTCCTTAGGGCCTTACTGTTTATCTGTGACTAGGTTTTTTATTGTAACTCGGGGCCTTGGTTGAAAGTTATCTGACTGTTGACCAAAATGCTGAGAAATTCGGCTTGCACCTGCTAAATTACGAGTTAAAAAATTAACTACAAAGCCTTGTTTAATCTCTCTTGAGGATCATCTCCCTGTGTTCCACCTTTTTCTTTAATTAGCATACTTTCAAAGTCTGATGAGCACGTTCAGTGAACGCCTGTCCTGTAGGGGAATGGGGAATGCCAAAAACATGTTCAATGCCCATTGCTTAATAAACTTCTGGGTCTGTATAGCAGCATACGTGGACCCATTATCTGTTTTTATGGTTTTTGGGGCACCCATAACCGCAAAACCCTTTAACCAATGCTCGCAAACATCTCGACTTCTCTCCCCAGTATGTGCAGTTGCCATTAAATATCCCAAATGTGTGTCCGTGATAACGTGGATGTATTTCAGTCATCCAAATTCTCCTCCGTGAGTTACATCTGACTGCCACAGTTCAACAGCCACAGGGCCTTGAGGATTAACACCTTCTTGTGATGGCATTGTGCTTACGCGTTGACACTTGGGACATGCTTGAACAATCTGAAGTGCCTGAGTCTTAGCTAATTGAAATTGCTTCATTGAAGCTCATGCATTCTGGTGAAAGAAATCATGTGGCAGCCTGGCTTGTTGAAATGAGTCAGGTACAACTTCTGCTACCACAGTATATTGATCTACTATTCTGTTCCCTTTGGCTAATGGGTTAGTGGCATGTGATTGTATATGAGTGATAAAACAAGGATTATTTCGTTGATTTAATAATGTCCATGGGTGTTGCAGCTTCTTGGAGTGTAGCCCGCTCCGGGTGCTTTACCAGGCCTGCAACATACAGAGAGTCAGTCACGATGTTAAGGTTTATCCTTGAAAATTTTTGCAATGCTGTGATTACAGCTACCAGCTCCACCACCTGTGTTGAACCTGATACCCCCCCCTCCACAATTTGCACCTCTGTCTGCTGTTCTCTATCCGTTGAGGTTTTCCAGGCAATAGCTGCCTTGTTAGTTCACCTAGGTCCATCTATAAGGACAGTAGTACCTGAGATGGGAGTCTGTTGCCCAAGAGATCTTGACAGCAAGGGAATGTTTGGAAGCTCAGGCCACATCCTATGCGGAGGATAGTAAATATTTATCTTGATGCAAAATCTGCTAAAGGCATAGGCAAAGGTTCAGCTAAGAGCCACTGCAGGCTGTCTCTTGTCGCAGGAAGGTAAATGGCTCTCAGGTCACTGCCATTCCACATTCGAAGACAGGCTCTCCCTCTTTGGATTAAATGTGCATATGGCTCTGCTATGGTGATAATTGTTTTTGATCACCCGTGAGGCAAAGAGATCCAATCCAGTACTCAAAGTGGATCTGCTGTTGAGACACCCCATTGCATCAAGGCAGCCAATGGCCGGTAACTGTTAGGGATAATAATAAAGTCAATTTCTAGTTCCTCCCAGATTCTATAACCTTGTCTTTACTCAATCACATGTGCTACCTATGCTAAGACCTGCTGACTTTCTTCCATCAGTTGTTGTGGGGAATTTGAATCCGGATCCCCTTGAAACTGCAAGAAGAGGGGTCGTAATTCCTCATTTGTGAGGCCAATCACCGGGTGAATCCAATTTATGGCTCCTAACAGTCTTTGTAAATCATCGAGCGTTCTTATTGACCCTGTTCCATTTTTTACGTGCTGAATTGAATTTTGCCATCTGTTATCCTCCATCCTAAATAATTCCAGGGGCTTACTCGCTGCATTTTTTCTTTTGCAATTTGCAATTCAGCTACAATTACTGCAGAGTGTATTTGTTCAGAAACTTGCTCGACTGCTTTCAGTGATGATTCGCTTATTAAAACATCATCCATATAATGATAGATTCAAATGTGTGCATTTCTCTGCCTGATCAGCTGCAACAATTCTTGCTACTGCCCTCTGACAAATTGTGGGGCTATTAACCATCCCCTGTGGCAATATAGTCCAATGACACCTGCACATGGGCTCACCATGGTGAAGAGAGGGCACAGAAAACGCGTATCCAGGGGCATTCTGGGGACATAAAGGTATAGTAAAAACAATCCTTCAAGTCTATGACCATCAAAGTCCATCCTGCTGGCAACATAGCCAGCGAGGGTAATCCAGGCTGTAAGGCACCCATAGGCTCTAGAACTGCATTAACCACCCATAAGTCATGTAGCATTCTCCTTTTACCATTTTGCTTTGGAATAATAAAATCAGGAGTGTTCCAAGGGCTATTGGTTGACTGTAAATGTCCTGCTGCTAATTGCTTTTCCACCAGCAGCTGTAGCTGTTGCAGCCCTTCTTTACGCAGGGGCCACTGGTCGACCCATACCAGCATGTCCGTACGTCAGGTGAACTGGATAAGCTGCACCTGGGCCAGCCACCTGCCAATGGCCCCTATTGAAAAACTGTCCCTCTTAGGGTGAACCGACACATAAGGCGGTGCCAAGCTGTCCTAATAAATCACAGACCCAGAGGGTACATGGTACAGACAATACAAAGGGTGCTATGATGTGACTTATAATGCTATCTGGACCCAGAACTGTTAGCAAATGTGTACTTTACCATGGATGTTGCACACCTCCGACTCCCATAATGGTGGCTGCTGGCCCTTTAGTCAGCTAGTGGGGTGGCCAGTCACTTGTTCATGCGATGGAAACGTCTGCTCCTGTATCTACAAGCTCTGTAAATTTAATACCTTTAATGGTGCATGTTAACAGTGGCTTTTGTTGCACAATTTACTGAGTTCAGAAAATCTGTGCTCTCAAAACCCTGTGATCTCCTTTTTTGCTCTGGCCCTTGCATTGAAAGCGGACTAACTGAGCAACTGGTTGTCCAGCAGGGATATAACATGGGGTCACAGCAGTCCAAGCCACAATTTGGATTCCTCCCACGTAGTCAGCATCAATAACTCCAGGTACCACAAACAGTCCCATCCTTGTTGTAGAGGAGTGTCCTAATAAGAGTGTTTGGTGGTGGGAACTCATGTTACCCGAGTATCATTCAAAATTATATCTCGGGAGGTGGCCAAATCCAGTCCTGCACTCCCTCTTGTGGCTGGCTGGAGTGTACTGCCTGCCTGCACTTCTGTGGGTTGTTGGCAATGACTTCAAGGGCTGCCCATTGACCTGAAACTTAGATGGCCTTTCATCAGCCCAGCGAGGTCCTTTCTGACAGTGCGGGCATAACTGGATTGGGGCTGGCTTGCCCCCTGACCCTCTGGGACAGCTTTTCATAAAGTGGCCATCCACATTTAAAGCACTTCTCAACTCTCCCTTTTGCATTCGAGACCTGGCTTTGCGCTGTTAGATGCGTGGCAAGGGCCAAGGCAGAGCACTGGCACGGTGCTCTGCAATACCAATGCTCTGGCAGGCTTTAGTCATGTCAGCAATGGAAGGATTTCGAGGCTTCGGGGACCGCAATGCCCTTTTACAATCTGAATTTTCTTTATCATAGGCAAGTAGTTTCAGTAGTATTTCGAGCATCCGGATGCTCAACTTGCCGTTCTAAGGCCCTTTGCAAATGGTCCAGAAATGCTGAGTAACCCTCTGTAGGGCCCTGAGTGATTGTTGCGAACGATCGGGTGGTCTCAGGCCCAGTCTGAGAGGTATCTGGTGTACATTGCAACGCACGCAAAGCCAAATCCCCAATCTGCCCATATACTGGCTTCTGACAACCGGCCTGCATCTGCAGGGCCGCGTGAGGGTCTTCCCTAGCTAATATCCGATACGAGGTCGACACACCCTGAGGGATATTGCCCATGGCTTGTGATGTGCACATTTCCTTAAACTCATCTAACCAGACACAATAGCTCATAGGAGTTAGAACCATGCGCAATATTTATTTCCAGTCGTGTGAAGTTAACATATAACTGTCTGCTACAGATCCTCACAAAGTCATAGTCACGGTTGATAATATTCCGCTCTCCTTGGCCACTTTCTGCAATACTTTTACAGCCTCATGTGGCAGCATCTCCCACAGTTGTATCGTTCAGAGGGGCCCGTGCCGCCTTCAGAGTAAGCGTAATCTGCCACCAGGTGGTCATATGTTTTTTTGCGGCTGCATCACCAGCTGCCATCGCCTCCTTGAGGAGAAGCTAGAGGAAACTAGCTGAGCGGGCAGCTGTGGAAACGGACCTGGGAGTTTCTGTGGACGTTGAGCTAAACGTGAGCCAGAAGCATTCCACGGCAGTAATGAAGACGACAGCACCCTGGGCTCCCAAGAGATTGGAGGAAGAGATTATCGCCCTCTTCTCAGCCTTGTTAGAGTACATCTAGCTACTGCATCCACTCAGTGCCCTTGGAAAAAGAAATGTTGAAAGCACGTTCACTAGCTTCAGTGAAATGCTTCCTTTTTAATCCCACAGAGGCAAATGAACTGTAACTCCAGTTGAGATGACAACAGGGATGAGACTGGTCTCACACAGTTTCAGACCTCTTCAGTGTGGATGTCTCTGTCTAATCGAGTTGTCTGGACTTCCCTTCCTTATCAAGGCAGAGAAATAAGCTGTCTCACTGAGAGGTCTTATATGCTTCTCCTGGTGACCAGCTAATGCTCCAAAAAGGTTCCCATAGGAACCAGGTTACCTTTCCTAGCACTGCATGGGAACAGAGCAACCCAGGGCGTCTCAAGAAGCAACAGCCTCTATATGAGAGGAAAGAATAACGTCCAAAACACTAACTTTCAGTCATAAAATGAAACTTTTTCAAATAGTAACTCTTTGCAAGAACTGAAAATAATCTTTTCTTTCCCCAGAACTTCAAAGATTTTTTATCATTTCTACTTTTTTTTCTATTGGCGGCATCATGAACATGTACTAAAGTAATTAATTACTTTCACTGTGTGTACCTATATCTACATTTATGCAGTTAATCATCCCAATACATTTCCTATCAACACTCTGAATGGAAAAACTCTGTTCTGAGGAACTGCTATATTTAAACTGACATATTTCCTAATACTTGTTCTTCCTCTCTTTTCTGCTTTCTTTGTCTGCCTATTTATTTATTTATTTATTTATTTATTTATTGGTAGAACTGTAAAGAGAAAGATTCACTGGATCACAGCACTTAGAGTGGACAAGACAAGACCTTTGGACATCCAGCCCCCTGTCAATGCAATGGGGTCTAGATGAGGTTGTCCAGGGATTTTCCTCAGTTATTCATTTTCCAACTAAGTGCTGCTCCATCCCATGGTACAAGCAAATAAAAAAATATTTTAAACAGGGTAGTCAGGACAGTGACTGTTTGGAAAGGAGCTATCTTTAATCCAAAAAGACCCTGAAGACCAAACAAACTCACAAACACTGGTGGTGTTCATATACGCATCTCTTCCCAAAATGAGCATTTTCCTTGTCACCAAAGATGCAGCTTTGCAGTGGGAAACATAAAACAGACCCTCATGATATTCATGTGTTGAATTCAGTAGGGCAGTGGACATGCTGCATCTGATCACATCATTTCTCTGAGACCACTCTGGGTCCCAAGTGTCACAGCCCTTCCTATCTGGGCTGAAAAAGTCTTAGGGGAAAAAAAAAACACAAGTCAGCTTTCAAGGACCATATCATGTTCCAGGTTATCGGTTTAGGAATAATAATATAGGCAATTTCCTAATACTGACTGGTTGAGCGGAAGTCTGAACTTCGACAAACTTGCTTTTCGAATATTGCATGAAAATTTGTAAGAACTGAAGCAGAGCAGCTACTACTGGCTTAATTTCAAGACACCGCACTATACCAATTTAGTCATTTTGCTGCTTATACCTCATGAGGAGATCTGACCATCACACACCGTCCAGATAGAAAGTCCCACAGCAATGTACGTGCCACCAGCAGATCTGAAGTCCCATAGGTGACTCACTAGGAATGCAACTCCAGGGAAGTTCTACTTTTGTTGTGACTTACTACAAGTGAGAGGAGAGGAAAGGTCTGTCCAAGGAAGTCCTGACAGCTTTGGGCATGGTACTGAGCCAGAAACAGGTGTGTCTTTGATAGAGATGGGTTTGCACCCGAGTACATGATGCAACTAGATTAGCAGTGCATCACTGTAACCTCTTGGCCCCTTCTCCTCCACGCTGTTGTTGTCAGTTTGTATTTTTCAAATTTGGATAAAACGGATCCTGCTATAGCAGATACTTGGGGACTTCTGATTTTTTTTGAAAATCAGGCCTGACCAGTTGGGAGACATCTGAATTGTGTGTCCTATGTTCTTGTAGTCAGTCCTGAATCAAACAGCCCTGCATGCTTCCTATGTCTGATATGGGAAAGGGGCTTCTCCCTTTTCCCTCTGGGTTTCCAAGGTCAGTTCCTTGGAGCAGAAAAGAGCATTTCCTGCAAGCAGAGGAGGTGCAGGGAAGTTCCCAGTATACTAAGGGACGGTGAAGACATGGCCATGAGATGCTTTGGAAAAAGCTTTTGGGTTTCTTTTGTGGCTGTTCCTGTTTCCCTTTCTTCCCTTCTTTGGAGGATGATGTGGGACAGCATTGACTAAATCCCAATTTATTATATTTTAGCTGTGGTACTGCATGTGCCTTGTGCTTCATGCTGATCCTTTCCCTCTTTATCCGCTCCTTATTCTCTCCCTCTCGGCAGGACCCATCTCTGCCCAGATAGGTGTGAACAGGAAGGTCATTGGCAGCGCACCAGCCTGGCAGTTGATGACACCTTTTGTCATGGCAGCCCTGGTTAAGAAGACAGGTCTTTCCTTGTGCTCAATTACCTTGAGTCAGCATTGACGTCAGCCTAGAAAGGCAGGCACTGTGGGAGAAGCTGCAGAGAATTTCTGTAGGTTTTTCTCCATTAGTTCATGGTGCCCGTGAGCAAAATCTGGAGTACTGAGCAGGTTCCATCCCTTGAGTGGCCTTGAATCACCAACCTTGTGCTTAACAGTCAAATACACCATTGTGCTACTCCACCGAGACCTGCTGGTGTACTATCCAGCTCTGACATCAGGACAGTCCCTGGTGCGGCAGGAATGAGACTGTCCCTGAAACCAGCCATGTCCCCAGTCCCAAGGCAGGGAATGCTGTTTTTCACCAGCTGATGGACAGACTGTTGCAGGAGGAGGCCTGGTGCCTGGATGAGGGTCTGTGGCCAGCTGCCTACCCAGGATCAGCTCTGCCTGCTCCTATGAGATCTGCACTGCACATCCCAGGGCAATTGGAGTTGTGGGCAACTGGCCTTGAGGAGGGCATTTCCCTCACCCTGTTCACTACAGTGCTGCTGTTGTCATACATACAGGAGTGCAGTATGGAGTGGCAGAGGTGGCTGCTGGAGAGGGATTTTTTTCCTCTACATCAACCTTTCTTTGAGGGATTGAGCGTGGGAGCATCACCTACCCCAAGAGTCTCCTCCTGCCCCATGAATAGCAGAAATGTTGATGGGACAGTGTTCTGTAGTGCAGCCCTCACCTAGGACCTGTCCCAGCAGAGATGCAATCCCAAATTCCTCCACCACAACCTGCAGCCCAGGAGGAGCCCTGCTTTCTGATGAGGATCTAATGGCACCAGGAACAACAGGGCTCTGTTTGCCAGGGTCACATCAGCTTGCCAGGGGCAGACCATGGGATGAGAGAATGTCCCCTCCATCAGCAGGTTGTAAGGGGATGTAGCTCAGTGGAAGAGCGCCTGCTTTGCATGTAGGAGGCCCTGGGTTCAATCCCCAGCATCTCCAAAGGTGTTTTTGTCCTGAATCTCCAACCACATCGCAGCAGTGGTGAGACCTGAGCATTTTGTTTGGTGAGGTCTGCCAACTGGAGCACTCCCCATCTGGGAAGAGCTCAGTTGTGCCCAGCCAACACATCAGAAAAACAGCCTGGACAAGATGACATGGCTGTGCATGGTCTGAGGGAGTTAACTGACTCTGCTGGGGCACCTGGGATATATGTTGCCACTATCCTTGGTGTCAGAGACCGCAAAGCAGGGCCCCACAGAGATCCATCGCCATCACCAGAGCCATGGTGAACTTGGAAGCATCTGTGCAATGTGCTTTAGGTGACTCTCCTTGTGCAGTGGACTAAGTGATCTCCAAATGACTTTTCTAACTTCAATTACGCTGTGGTCCTGTGACCTACAAGATTCCATGACCAAGGTGGTCACTGAGGAGCTTTTCTGGTGTGGCACACTGAGCATATGGTACTGTGTTATAGATGCAGCAACTGCAGTGTGGTCTTCTCATGGAAAAGGGCACTCATGGTAGCAGCAGCACAGTAAAAGCTGAGCTCCAACAAGGAGCAGCCTCAGGGATATGTCTTTTTGTCCATTCTGCCTAAGATATTTTTGCAAAACCTCTCTTTTGCAAAAGAGAAGTCTTTGTTACAATGATACAGCAGCACTTCTGCTTGAAGAGAAAATGTCCTTAGGTAAATGAGAGAAAAAAAAAGAATTTAGACTAACATGGTTCTTGCTGGTGCAACTCATTCAAAATCTAACCTAAAAAATCCCGGAAGGGATAATGGTCAGGAGAGAGGAATCACAGAACCTCCTGAAAGTGACCTGCATGGCAGCAGCCAGAAAGCAAAAGGAAAAAATAGGGTTAAATGACAACAGGCAATTGCGCTTGTCCTGGAGCTCCACTTGAGGCAGGAGGTGGCAGTCTTGTTGTCAATGCTCTGTGCTTTTTGAGGAAAACAGAGGAGTTTATCTTACTGTTTCTAGAAGGAAGATGCCTTGGAACTTTTACTCCTGCATTGAAATATACCTGTTGTTCTCCGAGGCCCTTGGTGCTGTGGAAAAGGTGTACATAGCACTGAGGGCTGCAAGGTCCTGCCCTGCATTGACCGAGCTCCTACTTACTGAAGATCTGGAGCAGGAACAACTGCACATAGAGTTCAGGCCTGCTCTGGGTAGAGAGATCACCCCACTGGAACATCAATGGGAGTGACAGGGCTCAAAATCTGGCTCCTCCAGCCTTCCTTTGTGCTACCTCCATCTCCCTGCCTGCTGGGTGCCTGATGACATCACAAGGTCTTTGGTGACAGTGATTTGTAGCCAATGATGTATGCAATCCATGGCCCACTGTGCACAAGTTCAAGGCACAGTGCCTTGGTCTTGGACTGCCTCGGTCTTCGCAGTCACTGGCCAAGCTCAGTGGAGAGTTAGAGCCATCACTTGCAGAAATTTGGCTTTGGGAGGGACCACAACCATGGACAGACAACATCTCTGCCTGATGCTTGCTTTTCTCTTGGTATTGTTACACACTGGCAGCCTGGATCTTGGAGGCCGCCCCCGTTGGGCCCAGATTGCGTGGGACACGCTCCCCAGTGACCTGGAGAAACTGGACAGCAACTCATGGCACCAACACTGCTCCCTGCCCTACCCGCTGAACCAGCTCTGGCCCTTCTGTGGCCAGCTGGATATAAGCCTGGTGGTGCTGCGAGTGATCTCTCTGTGCAGCCAAGCCCTGGTCTTGCTTAGCGGGCTTTTGCTTATAGGCTGGCTTTGTCACAAAACTAGAAGACACTGGAGACAGGTGAGTGCAGAGGATGGTCTCAGACTTGGAGGGAGAAGTGGTGACATGCGGCCGCTTAGGGGTCCTGGTTGTCAGGAAGGAAACACAGGTGCTGCCTGTGTCTTCTCTGTAAGGCCTGCTGCCTGGATCAACACTGGGAGGGTTGAGTTTTGGAGATGAGGCCAAGCTGCCAGACAGATCTGATGCCCTGAGGCCTCTGCCCTTTTCGTCACGTTACCCTGTCATTCCAGGAGACAGAACAGGCCCCCTCCACTCCCTTGGGGACCACCAGCCAGGATGAGTGCCCCTGCAACTGCTACGAGGTGCTCCGCCAGCTGGAGGCAAACACCACCTGGACAATCAAGTACCTGAGGCACCTGTGCCACTGGCACCCAAAGAAGAGCAGTCTGCAGACACCAGCTAAACAGAGGAAGGAGGAGGATGAGGAAGAAGAGGAGAAGGTTTTCTCAGCGTGCAAATACAGCCACCACTCCAGTGTGGGTCCGGATGTGCTTGGAGATTAAAGAGGATTCTGTGAGTGCTGCTGTTCCTGTGCCTTGGAAGGAGGCTGATCCAGAAGCAGAGAGGGGAGATATGTGTGGTCCCTCCTGGCAATGCATGCTCTGTTACTCCTACTCTTTGGCTTGGGAAGGTCCCTGCTGACCCTGAACCGCAGAGTCAAAACGTGAGCAGAAACTCAGCACACAGACACATTGGGCAGGGCTTTCTGGTCCAGGTGCCACAGCTGGGAGATTGAAAATGGCCCAAGTGTTGGTATGACTACAGGGTGGAGATCTCATCCAGGCTGATATTCAGAGATGCCACAAGGGTGTTGTGCTCATGCATGTGGAAGTGGGGACTATTTGCATTCATGTCTGTCAGGTAGGACCAGGGGCAAGAAAAGCACTGGGGCTTTTGATGGGTGCCAATATGGACATATCTCTGCCCATGTCAGTCTGACTGGGCTACAAAGCAACAGGAGGAGTGTGCTGTCCTGCCAGGAAAGGCTGCACAACTCAAAGATGCAGGTACAGAGATAAATGTAAGCTCTAGGGTGGGCCAGGATGCAGGGCAATGTCTGGTTGTAGCCATTGCCTCATCCAGCTTCTTGGCTCTGCCTCTGCAAAGGTGATGGTGAGAGTTGGCAGTTATGCTTGCCCTAGAGACTCCACTTGAGGCAGGAGATGGCAGTCTTGCCTGTGCTTTTTCGGGAAAATAGGGAATTTTATCCTACTTTTTCTAGAAGAAAGTGCCTAGGAATTTGAATTCCTTCAGTGAAATATGCCTGTTGTTCTCTGAGGCCCTTGTTGCTGTAGGATAAGTGTGTTTTGCTTCACAGACTATCCCTCCAGTGGCTGGCTGGGTATGAAGGAACAGGAGGAAAGATTGGGCAGGGATGAAAACAATGATCTGATTACTTGATGGAATAAAGGATTTTCTGAGGCCAACCATTAGATGTTAACAAGGATCACCTGGTGAAGCTAAAGAGATGAAGAGATATAAGGATCACCCTGAAGAAAGGGAAAGGGAAGAGATGAGATGGGGGTTGCTGCTAGGTTGTTGTCTGCTCTCTGTCTCCTTTCCTCCACAAATCGTGTCCAACCAGAGACTTACATGGTTGGCGAGGATAAACAGAAAATAAGGTAGAGGGGACCTAGATGAAGCTTGACAGGGTGAAGAGTATGTGGTAAAGAGAAAATAACTGTTTTGTGGTAACTGAACTTTGAGCCACTTGAGGTGGTGTGAGCCAAGGAAGTTCTGGGCACTCAAGAAGGTGAGCCAGGGAAGCTCTGGGCACTGTAAAATAGGAATATGAGTCCAGAAAATCAGGAAATAAGGAGTAGGAAAAAAAGGAAGTCAGGACACTTGGGAATATGTGGGAGTGTGAGCGACACTTTGGAATACATGGGAATGTGAGAATAAATATGAGGGAATGTGGGCCTTCAAGAAACAGAAGCTCTAGCTGTCGAAGACGATAAGAGACTTTATGAATCAGGAAGATCTATGAAATAAAGTGAGCCCTAGAAGCTCTAGCTGTTGAGGATAAGAGACTTTAAGAACTCAGGAGCAGTGAGAATCTTTATCTTTAGTAAACAAAAAGAGGGAAATGCGGAGGAACAAGAGGAAAAGTTGGCCAGGGATGAAAACAATGATCTGATTGCTTGATCTGATTACTTGATGGAATAAAGGATTTTCTGAGGCCAATCACTAGATGTTAACAAGGATCCACGTGGTAAAGGGAACAAGGCTCACCTGGTGAAGGTAGAGATGAAGGGATATAAGGATCACCTGGGGGGATAGCCTGAAGAAAGGGAAGGAGAAGAGGCTGTGGTGCTGCTGGGTTGTTGTTTGCTCTCTGCCTCCTTTCCCCCACAGCTGGGGACCAGCTCTTAATCCTCTCTGCATAGCATTGAACACCATCACTGTGCTGCCAGGAATGCCATGGCTACCCATAGGCATAGCCCTGAAGGCTGTGGGATCATGCCTTGCATGAGTGCACCTCCTGCTTGCTGAAGATTTGGAGCAGGGAGTTCAGGATCTGATCTGCTTGTTGGGGACAGACCTCCCTGCGGGGACATCAGTGAGAGTGGCAAGGCTGAGCTCAGTGGAGGGTTAGAGCTGTCACTTGCAGAGGTTTGTCCTCGAGAGGAGCCTCAGACCATGCTCAGCCAACATTACCCTCTGGTGCTTGCTCTTCTCACTGCCTATACCCCATGTTTCCCAGCTCCAACTGCTGATGCTGAGACCCTTACTCCTTTCACCTCAGCCCTGCTGGTAGCTGGCATTTAGGGCTCACAGGACCTATGACCCCTATTCCCAAATCAGTGGCTAATGCTGAGACACTCACTTGAGCCAGATAGTGGCACCAGTCACGGAGGCTAACATTGCCCAAGATTTCACTTGAGTTGCTGGTCCAAATTCATCTGATTCTTGTCCCTCCAGTTGCTTTCACCTTGACCTTAACTGCACTTAAAGGGTTGAGATTGAGACAACATGGAAAGGCAGTTGGAGAAGTGTTCAATAGGAAGATAAGAAAGCCTGCAGCGATCTGGCACAGGGGTCAGTCATTCAAGCACACTGCTTGTCAGCTATTTAGATGTGACCAGCCATTTTTATATCACACCCTCTGTGAACCTTGGATATCCAAAATCCTCATGTCTTGTTTTCCCTCTTTTTATCTGTCACAAAGTCCAGTCTGATCCCTTAGCTCCAAAGCCATGCCTCTAATTTCTTAGCTGCACATCAATTACTGCCTGGAGAGTGTTGTTCTGTCCATTACCTCTCATCATTTGTATATTAGTGTTTTGGATTTTTTTTTTATTGTTTGTTTGTGTCTGTGTTTTCATTAGTGCTTTTCCTGGTAGTTATTACTCCCTTTGCACTGAGAAATTCCTTGATCTGATAACTGCAATGAAGCAGATTCTCTTGCCCTCTGCTGTGTCCCTGATAATCTTTATGGGCCCTGACCCAAATGGCCTCTGACTAGTTCATATGATGAACCTAAGGTTCAGCACCTGGATTTCCCATTCCACCCATAGAGTGACCCTGGGGCCTGTATGGCATCCAGAGCCTCTGCTTTATCTTGCAAGAGAAACACTGGGGTGCGTGGGGTCCCCACAAGGGTCTGGATTGTGGGCATTGAAGAGACAGGATTGTAGATGTTGTAAGTGAGGGGGGGACAGTTTAAAATAGAGGGGATTTAGGAAGACTAAGTAATGTGACTGTCAGCAGCTGAAAGCAGAGGACTGGGGAAATCAAATGAGGGGATTGTAGGGTTGGAGTCTGGTCTCCACACACCTCAGGGTACCGAGGTTTCCAGGTGCCCCTGATCCCCTGACATGGGGGATCCATCCATGTCAGCCCCGCCTTGGAACCCCCCAGTCTCTGTGATCCAGGTGTCCGGGTGCTGTGGGGTGGGGCCATGGGGTGGTGATGGCTGCCCCTTATACTGGCACTGGCCCTCTCGCTCCCCCTGGAACAAGGCTTTTGGATGGAGGTGCCTGGATGGTGGCGCCTGTTAGTCCTGGCCTCCTGGCTCCCTGGGGTGCCCCCCTGCCTGCTCTGCTTTGGGCCTCCCCTGCAGCGGGCCCGGCTCTGCCATGACGTAACTGGGGAGCTCCCTGGAAACCCCCTACACCAGCGCTGCCTCGAAGACCTCGTCCAGGCTGCTGCGTCCCTCGCCTCTGTGACTGTGGGTACGTAGTGGGGTCTGTGGATTCCGATGGTGAACCTGCCCTGCTATGGACCCTTTCCTCCCACCCAAACTGGATGTCCACAACCTTGAATGGGTCTCTTATTCTGAACAGGAGTCCCTAGCCCTCTAGGATCCTGCATCCCAACCAGGGCCCCTAGTCAATCAGAGCCTCCCACCCTGACCAGGCATCTGCTGACACTGCCCAGAAACCTGAGCACCCTGGGACTCCATCCCAATCGGGACCCCAAGGACCCACTGTCAAGCCTAAGTCTGCTTCTCCTAACCTGGAATCCCAGGGACCTCACCAGGGTCCTTCAACCCTGTCAAGATCTCCTCCCCAACTCTGACCTGGACCCCAAATCTGACTTGAATCTGGGTACTCTCCACCTCTGACTGGAGCTGTGGGGCTGCCTGGGACCTCCAAACCCTGAGACCTCAGGGACCCTGAGGGATTATTGACCCTCCCCGGGACCTCTCCCCAGGTCTGATCGGGACTCCAGAGACCTACCCTTTACTGGAATCTCCTAAGTCTGACACATTCTAGTGCCTCTGTGTTGGTCCCAGGTTCAGGGCAACGTGAGGAACTTCAGGAGATTATCATGGATGCTCTGCGCTTCCTGGAGTTTCAGGGCGGCACACGTGAGCAGGGGACATGTGGCACATAGTGGGGTGGGACGTGCTTGGGAGGGTGAGGTATGGAATTTGGTACATAGGACCAATGCAAGCCATGGGGCATAGAGGCCTTGCATGAGTGTTGGGGCAGGGGTATCCATGGAAGTCTGAGGGCTGCAAGGAAGCATTTGGATACTCCTTGGGGACTATGTCTGTGAGTTTTATGTGATCTCAGATTTTTAAGGAATATTTGGGGATAGACGACACTCCAGAATGCCATGGAGTCCAGGTGATTTGTATAGGGAGTCTCTAGGGTCTGAGGCGTGTATGAGAATTAAGGGAATGGGGAGTATGTCTTCACCTTTATTCCTTGGATCCAATCAGAGCCCTTTAAGGTATCTCTGCAGGAGGCTGTTGATGGAATCTGGATGAAGCTGAGACAACTGGAGGAAGGTACAGGCCCAGTGGGGATGCCCAGTTGAGACCCACACTCTGGAGACTCTCACTCCAGAGACCCTCCCCATCCATCTCTAGAATGGATGAGGGATGGGTCTATCACAGGAATGTGAAACTGCAGTAGCCCCCAATCTAATGTTGGTTCTCTCCCCTCTCACCAGCTCCAGCCTGTATCCCACCCTGTGGTGAGTGCCAATCCCTCCATGACCTGTCTCCCATCCTGCTGCATGACCCCGTTGTTCCAAGGACTGCCAAGTCTCTCCCTTCCAGGGTATCAACTGGCTGCCCGCATCTTCCAGTGTGCAACCTGTCGCCTTGTGGACTGTCAGTTTCCCCTGGATTGCCCAGGTAAGAGGGCCACAGGGGCATTCAGACAAGGCTGGGCAAAGTGCCAAGTTGGTTACATCAAAGGCGCTGAACACAATCCTCTTTGCATGTGGGCATGCCTGCCTGACCTAGTCTGAGTGCATGAACATGTAAAAGTTCATATGCCAGCCCATGCCTACCATGAGTGCATGTGGATATGAAAAGGTGCCCATGAGTGCACCAGTATTTGTGAGTATGCATCTGCCTCTAGTAGAGGACGTGTGGATCCGCGAGGGTGAAGCTGTCATGCTGCCCTGCGTCTTGCCCTTTGCCACCCCACCAGATCTGCCCGTCACTTGGATGTTCGCCAAGGACGTGAGTTGCATATGCACATGCAAAGAGTGTCGGGGTATGCACAAGAGGACTGTGGAGCAAAGTCTGCATGTGTTTGCATACGTGTTTGTCTACTTGGCCTGAGGACTAGCTATGCTGCAAGTAGCACGAGTGTGAGCAAGTATACACTCATGTGGGAGGCAGGTTGCATGTGCAGATGTGACTTGTGTGCATGCCTGCGGGACATGAGTGTGCTTGCATAGTTACTTATAGGGGACAAAAAGAGTGAGTGCAGGACACAAGTGTGTGCATGTAGATGTGTGAGCCAAGGATGTGAATATGCAATCATATGCCTGGGCCATGCTATGCTCATGTGTCCCCTCATGCCCCAGCTGCGCACACAGGATCTGACACTATTTGAAGAGCTGCAAGGGGGAATGAAGGGACCCCCCACACTTATCCTTCAAGACCCTCCTCTGGGAACCATCGCCTGTAACCTGGGGACCCATGATGAGACAGTGGCTCGCAAGTACTTCTTCCTCAATGGTGTGCCTAGGCTCCTGGGTCTTTTGGGCACAGTGGTGGGAATAGGGAGAAAAGCCCTTGGATACAAATATCTGGGAAGGGATGTGTGTGTGTGTGTGTGTGTGTGTGTGTGTGTGTGTGTTTTGGGTGAGGGGGGAGAGCAGGTTACCAGGACACTCAGGTCCATGGTGGGAAGGTGGAGTGGAGCAAGGATTCCCCAGTGCCTGTTTCCCTGCAGGACAACTAGGGTGTATAGGGTGGAACAGGGGCACCAAGACACCTGGGTCCTTGTGGAAGCAGTGAGGTTTGTGGAGTGGAACAGGAGCTCCTGGACACCTGTGAACATGGTGTTGGAACAGGGGTGAGTGGCAGGATATGCCCTCACAGGTATCTTGACCCTTGCAGTGTCTGGAAGCACCATGGAGGCAGAGCGGGAACTCCAGGCCCAGTTCAGGGCTGTCCTGCACTGGCCTCACAGGACACCTCCACACCGCAGAATGCTGCTGGGGCTGGAGCTAGCACTCATCTCAATGGCACTCATCCTGCTACTGGCGTGAGTCTCCCTGACCTGGGAAACCTAAGCCCCTAGGACCCAGGGTCTGGGGACTTCCACAGATTTACCTGGGTTCCTCCCTGGACTCCCAACCCTACAGGTTTCCCTACAAAACCTCAAGGGGACCCAAGAGAGGTCATAGACACCTGGGCTGTCCCTACACTTCTCCCATGCTCCCCAAGTTAATTTTGAGACTCTCTACTTGCTGTCAGGACCATCACAGATCACCTCTCTTCCCGTGAGATACTCAATAGTCTCTGGGGCTCACTATCTTTCCTTAGTGGCTCCAGACCCTTCTCATTGCCCCTTAGACAGTCTTTGGGACTTTTTATCCAATTACCTCAAGAAACCCCAGGCCCCATACTACTCTCCAAGACCTCTCAGTTGCCCCATAGATCCTCCAGTTGCTCCATAAGCCCCTTTTGAGACCTTACCAGTTGCTTCCAGATCCCCTGGTTTCCTTCTGGCTACTTGGAGTACTGTCCTGTTCCCTCACATGAATGGGAGAGACAGAAGTCTCCTACTTTTTCTTAATATCTCTTTCTTTCTTCCAGGGCCGCCTGGCAATGGCTTCAGAACTCCCGAAAGACTCCCCAGACCAGTGATCACCCGGGACCCCATGAACTGGGCCACCAGAGTCCCCTAGGGGAGCCTGGAAATGTGGCTTCACCTTAAGAGAGCTTAAGGGAGTTTGGCACATGGGTCTACTCCTAGGGACCAAAATTCTTGTAACTGTTCCTCTTTGATGTGGGGAGGAGATTAATATGGACACTTGGATCCTTCCCCCAAATCTTTGGTTGGATGGTGCAGAGGGCATCTTGGTGTTGTTTTTGTTACAAATTATAGCTATAATTTCTCACCTCTTACTATGTAAGGAGGTTCTTTAGGGTGGAAGGTTCAGTCCCACGGGGGACCCAGGAGATGGGGAAGCCATGTACTGGAGATCTGTCATGCCTTGCAGGGGCTGTGTGCCAGATCCTTCCCCAGTAAAGTCAAGTGCTGGGTCCTCCTTCAGAGGAGCTACTGAGTCCATGCACCAGGGTAGTCATGTGCTGAGCCCCCTCTCGCTGGGGAGTAGTATGGAGGCTCTGTGCTCTGGAGGAGCCCTGTTGCAGAGTTCTGTCCTGCCCTGATGCCCCTGCCCCTTGCAAGTGGTGCGTTGGGTTGCAAGTGCTGACAGTGGGGAACTGCACTGCTATGTCCCATGAGATCAGTGTTGAAGGAAGGAATAAAGGAAAGGGGTGAGATTTGTTTACACAGGTACTATCAGGAAACCAGATCTGCCCCATGTAGTACCAAAACCTGTATAGGACATTACGTCTTTTTTTGGTAAAAATCTCTGCAGTGTGCCATACTTGTGCAGAGGCATGCAAATATGCTCAAAATTTGGCAGCACAATTGTAGAGTGTTCAATAGATACAAGAACAATAATCTTAAATTTATTTGATACTAAATGCACAAATGAACTACACACAAATCCATCCAAGTAATCTAGGGTGAATTTTGAATTGTATGTCAAGTAAATCAAATACAAATCTTTGATTATTATCTGATATAGGGATTATTATCTGATAATCCTCAGATAGTCAAAATATGATATGTGGTATAACAACTGCTGAATTAACAAAAGACTTTTAAGGGACTAAATTAGAAATATCCCTGGGTATTTATTATTCTCAAGATGAACTGTTACCAGCTGAAATTCAGTC
Organism: Crypturellus tataupa; assembly: GCA_034781795.1. Taxonomy (NCBI): domain Eukaryota; kingdom Metazoa; phylum Chordata; class Aves; order Tinamiformes; family Tinamidae; genus Crypturellus; species Crypturellus tataupa. Next base: position 1,679,451 of record JAWLRI010001078.1, read on the forward strand.
AGTGATTAGATGCTTTTTCTAATAGATTAATTCCATTTTTCTAAGGAATACAACCGGGAGCTCCTATATGATTAGTACTAACAGATGATAGCAATTTTCATATTGGATCTTTGATGGAAGTGCAATGACAGGTTAGTGATTCAGAGATGTATTAAAAGACCATGTACAACGGAATATAAATGTTAGTATCAACCTGACAAACGTTTTGAGTATAGGATTGTAGGGTTGTCGATTACAAGAATAGTGTGCATATAACAATACCTGAGAATCTAACTAATCTTTGTCAGGAATGGACAACTGAACACTTTTTACGTGCAGTTAAATCGTGTTATGATGGCTACAATCCCTGGTGGGCTACAGCAACCGGAGATCCCCTTTGTCTGGCTACTGTAACCCAGACTAGTGAGCCTGAGAACGATGGGCACAACACACGTGCTGCTCTCCCATTTTCAAGCCAGGGGAACAACAGGGACTCGAGAGCCTCTGTGTATCCCAGAGACACACCCCGTGCACACACCTAGAGGATAAACAGACTGCCACCGAGGCAGTGCTGTCTTAAACAAAACCCACATAAAACACCACTAGAAGCCACATAAGACAGCCAAGTGCCCTGCCTCATCTCTAGTTAATAAGGACTGAAGTTCACTTATGAAAGCAAATAAGTCCTCACTCTACATCACAAGCATGCACACATTCAGGGATCCCTCAAGAATCATCATGGCTCCTCCATCTACCTGATAATCCTACCTGGATTCCAAGCCCCCCTGCCTGCTATGATACGGACAATGTTTTCATGAAATTCTATGGCAAGGTTGCTTCTTATTTACTGCATGGAGGGTCAAGATATACACAGAATTATCAAGGACACCCTCTCATTGAGTTATGAGGTTCAGATTGGACACCATTGCCTTCCAAACTCCTCCTGAGAGGGATCTGGGTGCATTTGCATTCAGTCCTAGTCTCAGACCTGGTCAACAGTTTATGGCTAAGGGATTTTGTGCACACTTACGTAAAGGTTCAAAAGGAGAAAGCAATTGTCACTTACTATGAATCTGTTGTGGGAAGGATCTCTCAACCTCGATGAGCCTCCTTGAGAGGTGTTCCTGCTTAAGGGGAGATCCTGGCACATAGCCCGCTGTAATGCAAGGAGAGCTCAATGAGATCTCGGACTGTTCCCATATTTATGGGATAAGATGATTGACTTATAGTCATTCTTTCATTTCAGAAATGACTTGTCTGCTGTACGCACAATTAGCCTCATCTCCCCATGAGGAGGCAGCCATCAGGACTATTACTGATGGTTAATGTCTGCATGGAGGAAGAAATCACGGAGGCAACTACCAGAATCACTGATGGTTAACACTTGAATAGGGCTATGTGTGAAAAGTCAGGTTGAGCTGGGGAAGGAGAACATCCATCACAAATGGCTGATACACCAGAGGTCTGTGCTGTCATACAGAGGGATCTGGACAGGCTGGAGAGTTGGGCAGACAGGAACCTCATGAATCTCAACAAAAGCGAGTGCAAGCATCTGCATGGAAGGAGAAATAACTCCATGCACCACTACTGGTCATGGGTTCCGCTGCTGGAGCGCAACTTTGCAAAGAAGTATCTGAGAGTCCTGGTGGGCTGCAGGTGGACTACAATCCAGCACAGCCCAGCTTTGTGGCCAAGAAGGCCACTGCTATCCTGGGGTGCATTAGGAGGAGTGTTGCCAGCAGGTCAAGAAAGGTGATCCTGTGTCCAATTCTGGGTACCCCAATACAAGAGAGATTTGAAGTTGCTGGAGTGAGTCCAAGTTAGGGCTACCAAGATGCTTAAAGGACATAGGATATTTCCTACATCTGGAAAGGCTGAGAGAGCTGGGATTATTTATCCTGGAGAAGAGAAGGCTCAGGGGGTATCTAGTCAATGGGCGGCGTGGGTTTCTGAAGGGAGAGTGTAAATAGGACAGAGACAGACTCAACAGAGTGGTGCTCAGGGATAGGAAAAAAAAGTAATGGCCACAAACTGAAGGCACAGGAAGTTCCGTCTGACTCTGAGGAGAAATATATTCTTTAAAGTGAGGATGACTGAATATTGGAAGGGATTGTCCAAAGAATCTCCATCTTTGGAAATATTTAAAAGGTGTCTGAACACAACCCTGGTCAACTTGCTTTAGGTGATCCTGCCTGAGCAGGACATGCAGGACTAGAAGGTTCTTTCCAACCTCCACCATTCTGTGAAGTTGGGAGTCTTGATTCCCTATACAAGGCAACTTCCACAGACGAATTGAACATTCCGTATGGAATGCTTTCAGGAAAGTTCAGGACTGAGAGCTATTGAGTGAGCTGTAGGAGACTTGGTGAGATTGTAGGGTCTAGGGCACAGCATTTCTGCAGAGAATTTCCCAGGATTTAGAGATAAGAAGAGGGTGAGCTCCTATCAAAGGGAACTAGACAGCAGGACTGGACTAACTTGTGCCTGTGAGCTATCATTAAGGAACACCATAGCATCTGGTAGAAGGTGCTCTTCATGTCTGGAAATCACCAATCCATTTCTGGACATGTAGGAGAATGATGTTCTTTGAGAAAGGAAGTTTTGGAATAGTAGGGACGGTTATTAAGTACTGCTGGCTGTTCTATGACTGAGGCAGCTTTGCACAGAAGGGTCTGGTGGGGTAGGGAATAGAGCAGGGAACAGGCTCTGTGTGGAGCAGGTAGTTACCACCTATATAATATCAAGCTGCTGGGGACCTGCAGACTAGGCTCAGTGAAGCTGAGGTAGTGAGGGCTAGGTTTCAGGTCTGAGCACCAGTCCCTGAGTCCAGACTCAGCAGTGGAGGGCTGGGGACAAGAGTAGCCAGACTGTTTATGCCAGACTGATATGCACTTGTGTAGCTGTATGTGTCAGAGGAGGAATAAGGTCACAGCATGTGTTATGGGGGTATCATCAGGCTGCACCACAGCAGAGTTCTGGCCTGTGCACAGCCCCATGGCTGATTTCTGCCACAGCAACCAGGAAAGCAGGAAGAGATGTCCATGCAGACAGCTTTGCTGGGCTGTCTCTGCTTCCTCACAGGAGCCTAGATGTGCAGAAGTGTCCCCCTCTGCATCCACTCATCCAACCAACCAGCCAGGAACCTCAAGCAGCTGAGGAATTGAAAGCATCACATTCAGATAGACTGGGGATTAGTACCTGATCCCCTTATTTGACAGACACATCAAGGAAGCACCTGTTGAGAAAGTCTGTTAATTCCTTTGTTTTCATGCCCATTTTCTCATGCCTCTAATTTTCTAGCCCAATCAACCCCCCCACGAGGGCAAATTAGATTTCCAGTAACAGCTCCATCTCAACAGCCCTTAGTAGGCCTCATTAAAACTCCAGAGAAGATCATTGCTATGTATTCCCTTCACATTTTTCCCTCAAGGTCTTCTTTGAGTGGAGAAACTATAACAACCTTACTTATTTACCATACAGTCCCAAAGTGGCTAGTAGGAAAAAAAGGTATCTTTTAAGAGGAGTTTTGCTAGACTTGGCAACTTTAATGAGCATATGATGTAACAGGGTTTCTTCTGCTTCTCATTTTTTTAAAAACTGGTGAAGTTAAATTAACGTGTTTCAAATTGATAAATACAATGAAGGAAATACTATGAAGGAAAATACTATGAAGGAAAAAAAAAAGAGTGACACTATCTTTGGGCTCCAACATCTTGTGGATCCTCTCTGACAATTTCTCTCATTGATCTCTGCGGACTGAAGTGTCTCCTGTACACTCTTCCTTCTCTCCATCTCATCAGATAGCAAAAGTAAAACTACTTCACAAATTTTGTGGCAGTTTCAAAATCCTCTTATGCTTTCCTTCAAAATTAACTGCACACAGAGTCAGGATAATCTTTGTGGCTACAAAAACTCAGAGCATGTATAAAATAATTTAAAAGAGGGTAAGCTTTTATAATGTTTTGAAGTCTTTCCTTTTAAACACTTTCATGTGTTTTAGTAAAATGTGTCAACACAACAAGCTGTGGCCACATTGGTAGAGAGGGGCATATTATCAGAAGGTATACAGACTGACAGATATAGGTATAATAAAATAGGCAGGGGCAGGAAGATGATTAGGAGAGGAGATGATGAGAATTACCATGGTTAGTATTTGTCCAAGAATTCAACAGACCAATATGAAGTAGGATAAATATCAATGCTGCAGAGAAAGACTGATAGAGAGGCAAATAGGCAGCTGAATGTATTATGTAAATAGGAAATTAGGCAGAAGTGTGCTGGAATGGTAGGAATGAAAACATGCATCTTATACACAAAATGTTTCCTTTCAAAAAATGAAAAATATAGTTGCAATAGTATGGGAAGTATTTGCCAAGTGTGGATGAGTTTTGGAGAATCACTTTAGACAAAAAAAGAGTGGATTAAAGTTTACAAGAAACATTGGATTTTAAAGGAATTTGTATATTTTTAATTTTCAAACAATGTCTTTTCCTAAAGCTGTGGATCAAATTTATTTATTAAAAATGAAAGAATAGTTAATAAAAGACATAAAGAAGTATAGTACTTCAGGATGAATGACAGCAAGTAAGCTTGATTTAATTAAATTGTGAAATAGGCAGACTTATCCCCCCCCAAAATCACTTATGGTGATAGCCCTGCTATTCGGGTTCTGGTGCAGTAACAACTTCTGCTTCTAAGTACTTTGGGCTCAGACAGGGTCAATGAGAAGTTTTGGATGCAGACAATGCTGTTATTCTGAGTGCAGACAACAGGTCTCAACAATGAAGTGTTGTCCTAATGTCTGTCTTCACCAGAGCTATGGTAGCTATGTTTACTTCAGACTAGACTCTTTACAAGCCCTGTCATAAGGTGCTAATAATTTCTATGATTCTGTAACTTCTAAATATGAGAGTTATTAAGTAGCTGTTTAGATGTGACATAGATATCTCAGCTTCCATTGTGGTTAGCAGACTTGCAGGGAGGGTTTCAGATGCCTAATCCTAGAGACCTAATGTCATTTTGGGGTCCACTGAGCATTTGATATGAACTAGAATGAAGGATGCAAGTCTTCCATGTTTCCTGTATCATATCTTACCATCTCCTGCAACCAACCCTGATATGCTGTGTCAACTAATATAAGAGTATGCATGGAGAAATGTTCCCTCAAACAAAAAAAAAAGAATGATTCAAGAATGGCTTCAGCTATGTCATGTTGCTATCTTTTCATGTTAAATTGTTGGAATTACGAAAGTGTGCTTCTCAGTTATATTTCCCTCATGAAAAAGACACTTTTTTTTTGACTTTATGGAAAGAAATTTGTTTCGCTTGCCTGAAATAATGTATAGAAAAAAAGACCAGAATCACATTACTTATTCTGAATCAATGTGTTCTCAGTAACTGACCAGGCAAAGCAAGAGAAAAAATGAGCCAGTATCTATAAGGAAGGAAACAAATACCATGTAATTAACAATATTAATATAACTAAAAAATATTCAACATTGAATGTGTATTTGTTTCTACTTTTTATTTTCTTTTTTGTGATTCAGCTAGATATTACAATAGTAATAAAAAGTAAATGAAATTCTGAGCAAAGAGACAGGAAGGGAAGCAAAAGAGAAGGAAAAAGTAACCATGTAGTATGTATGTCAACAGTCACTTCAGTTTATAGAAACAACCAAATTAAATGGGTTAAAACAGAAAGAACTTTTACTGTAACTCATGCTTATTGCAATAGGCCTGCAGTAAGAATTCTGTCCTATAGGCACGATGCACCAAAGAGCCTGAATATCAACAGGAGTCAATTCTGCAGTAACTCCAGTTTACAAAGCACGAATACGATGGTATCGAGTGACTATTTTTCCCAAGGCATCCTTAAATCCCTTGTTCCTCAGGCTGTAGATGACTGGATTAAGAAGTGGTGTGATCACTGTGTAGAGCACAGATATACCCTTGTTGAGCTGTGAGGGAAGACTGGAGGTGGGACGAACATACATGGAAATCATTGTACAGTAGTATATGGTCACTACCATAAGGTGTGAGCTGCAAGTGGAAAAGGTCTTTCTTCTTCCAGAAGCAGAGGGAATCTTCAGGATACTAAGAATTATGAATAGGTATGAGACAAGAGTCAACAAAAAGCAACTGGAAAGGACCAGGAGAGAAAGGATGAAGATGACAACTTCTGTGACAGTGGTGTCTGAGCAGGAGAGCATCAGTAGAGGAGGGATATCACAGAAGAAGTGATCAATTAGATTGTAGCTGCAGAAATGCAATCTGGAGGTCATCAGACATGGCAGTAAGCCAGTGAAAACACCAGTGACCCAGGAGCCCATAGTCAGACAGGTATAAAACTCAACGGTCATCGATGTGATATACTGCAGGGGGTTACAGATTGCAAGGAATCGGTCATACGCCATCGCTGCCAAAAGGTAGCACTCAGTAGCTCCCAGGAAAACAAAGCAGTAAAGCTGTGCCATGCACCCTGAGAAAGAAATGGTCTTCCTCTCTGACACAAGATCGACCAGCATCTTGGGTACAATTGTAGTGGTGTAACAGATCTCTAGGAAAGAGAGGTTCCTGAGAAATTTGTACATAGGTGAATGAAGTTGTGGCTCCAGTGTTACCACTGAAATAATAATGATGTTTCCCATGATTGTAAGGAAGTAAATAACCAAGAACAATGTGAATAGCAGGACCTGGTTGTGTGGGCTGCTACTGAAACCCAGCAGCCTGAATTCCAGTACTGCTGTGACATTTGTCATTTTTGGAAAGATCTAGGATTTGTCTGCTAATGAAATATCATCATTTTAATATGTTAGCTAAGTGATAAAAACATTGTCTATAAAGATTATAGTCAGATTTATCAATGTCACTGCCAGTTTGGTATACTTTTTTCCCTCCTTCCCTTCCCCACTTCCATCCTTGTGCTTTATCTCCCTCATGAAACATAACTTTTAACATATGAACTTCATATAAAGGAATATAGAATAAATTTCAAATTATCTAGTGCACAGTCTCTCCACACTCATGCACAGGATATATAAAAGGATTTATAAAGATACCACTTAACTAATTGATATTTAAGACATGCACAAAGGGGTACTCTTCATTGAAAGAAGCATAAAAATGCTAAGACACAATCAACACCAATTATTACATTGAAAATTCTGCTCATTAATGGCTCATGAATTAAAGAAAAAGAAAAGGAAATATCTGTATGCTTGTTCTCAAGTATACTCATACACACAAAAACATAAGAACATAAGAGCACTCTCAGAATATTCTGTCACTGAGAAGTACAAACACACACAGATCCACCAGCATTCTCATAATTTCTTTCTAGATATTATGACTAAAGATAAAATTTACACCTCAAGAATGAAACCATTGTGAAGATTCTATTACTACAAAATGATTCAGAGCAATGCAATTCTTAAGAATAATCTCAATTTCCCATACCTGTAATGAGGCTGATGTATATGGTGGAGTTATCTGCTTGCTTATATATGAACCAATGCCTATAATAACATGCCAACCATTGTAAAAGAAAAGTACAATTTTTACAGTGTTGTCTTCCAAACTGTGAACATCAGGCAGCACTAAAGCTTCAGTCTGCATTTAAGTCCTTGTTGAAGGCTGGATATGCTGATAACTTACTTGTTTTATGTTGAGGCCTAGTTAATGACAACATCTAAAAAACAGTTACACGGTGAATTTAAACAGCCTTCATTTTATAGCTTGATTCTTATTACTAATTTGCTACATGGCCATGATACTGGATGAACACCCTTTAGACCCAACTACTCCATGGTCAGTCTTCACTTTTATGTCAGGCACAGACTAAGACTGAATGGTGCCATTCACAGACTTTAACCTTGGGCCTTTTCCAGTAAGAAATCCCATGGATACAGACACTGTATGGGGCACTCCAGCTACAGAGGACTGATTATATGAATGCAGGCAAAGGGCTGCTTGTCAGAGAAGCAGCCCTCTGGAGAAAATGCAACCAGAATTCACCAGATAAATAGGTCTTTTGGTTAACCTAATTGCCCTTTTTTAAAGAAGCTCATTGTAACAGCTGAAATAATTTTAAAGTCATATTCTATTTTGAAGATAAATATACTTTTAAAACATACAGAAATGCATTAAAGATTTCAGTCCAGGACATTCCCATAGCACATCTCACTTTCACCTAGGCTGCACCTTTCAAGTGGCATTTTGGGAAAGCTGTCAAGCAAAGAAAATCTATTGGTGCTTGTTCACCACTGAGGGACTTTCAAGGCTTATTTTCATAATATCCAATTTCATAATAAATCTTACAGGAATAGAATATAAATAAGAGTAAGAAAAAAAAGAGAGAAAACTAACTTTTTGTTACTTAGTTCCTACTTAGGATTCTTTTCAGTCAAAACAATCTAGAAGGAATTAAATGTCAAAGCATACCTTTCCCAGTCTTAAAAAACAAAAAAACCCCACACTTTTCCAGAAAGAAAACTTACTGATGAAGAAAACTTGAAGGGAGATTTTCTTCTTTTTTTTTTTTTTTTTCTTTTCACATCCAAATAGATTTAATTACACAGTTTATTTAAATGTACAACATATAGTATTGAAAGCTGCGGACTTCCCTACTAGATTTAAGCTAATAACTACTACTACTTTAAACAGTTTTACAAAAACTTCTTCCGCTCACAAGGTAAGGCAAAATTACATACATATATTTATATACAGGTGATATAATCATATTGGATCATAGGATAATTTGCACTGAAAGGGTTCGTTCTCAACAGATCTCTAGCCCAAACCCTTGTTCAAAGCAAGGTCAGCTACACGAGCGGACCAGGTTGCTCAGGGCTTTATCCTGTTCACTGCTGAAACTCTCCAAGCATGGAGAGCACACAATCTCTCTGCTACAAACTGCTCCAATGATTGATTCTTGTCATGGAAAAAAAGAAAAGTATATAGAACATATCCAGTTGGAACCTGTCTTGTTTCAATTTATGCCCTTTGTCTTTTGTCCTCCCATCGCACACTAGCGTAAGAAGTCTGACATACACTAGCGTAAGGAGTCTGACACCATCCTCTTGATACCTCTTCATCCACTCGAAGGTACCTCTTCATCCACTGGAAGGCTGCTGTGTTTCCCAAAGCCTTTTCTTCTCCGGTCTGATAAAGTCAGACTTCCTCTGTCTACTCTCAAAGGGCAAGTCCTTCAGCTCCCTGGCCCATCTAGTAGCCCTTCACTGAACTCCATGTTTTTAATGTCTTTCTTGCTTTATTAGGGGGCAGAGGGCAAAACTGGAAGCAACATCTAGAGGTGGTCTAATGAGTGCTGAATAAAGGAGGATAATCTCTGCCATGAATCTATTAGTTATGCTCCTGTAAATGCAGCCCAGATGCTGCTGTTCTTCTTTACTGATAGGGCACACAGATGCCTTATGTTCAGCTTGTTGTTTACCAAGATCCTTCCCCAGAGGGACCCTCCTCCCGCTTCGCTGTCTCACAACAATGTTTTTATAGGTGAAGGAACCAATGTTTTTACAGGTAAAGGACCACACATTGTTTCTTGTTCAATTTCATAAGGTTGCTGCTGAACCATTCCTTCAATGTGCCTGTGTTTCTTTAGATGGCAGTCCCACCCCTGAGTAGATATACCAGTACAAGAAATTTGATGTCACCTGAAACTCTGAAAAACATGAACACTGTTGTCCCTTCTATGTCACTGATAAAGAAATTAAATAGGACAGTTCCCAGGAACTCCCTTGCAGTGTTCCATTTGTTCCTAGCCTCCAGTTAGAGTATGAATATTCAGATATTACTGTTGGAGCCTTGGAACCAAGGGAATCTCCAAACTGTTTCTTATCCATCTGGTAGTCACCATGCAAACTGTAAACTCCCAAACTGTTTAAAAGATACCATGTTAAAAGCACTCATAATTGAGTCAAATGAAATCCACTGTTCTCATGTTGTCTGCAAATCCTAGAATGCCATCACAGAAGACTATCAGCTTGGTGAACCATGGTTAAGAAGGTCTTGTCTTCAAGATCTTGAACTCCACTATTTCATGGTCCTTGTACACAAAGACACAATTGATGATCAACCCCTCCAGCAATTCCTCATTGACAGTGAACTGCAGATCCAGCTGTGTGTAATCCTTGGTTGGCCACCCGCTAGCACGAAGTAATCCCCAGTACCCTTCCAAAATCTTCTTGTTTGCTTACATTCACCATGTTGCTTTTTCAGCAGCTTTCATGGAGAGTAAAATTCCTCAAAAGAATCTGCCTCTGTGATGTAGAGAGTTTCTTGATTGCCTTGGAAAAGGCTTTGTCTACTTCCTAACCCTGTTTGGTGATCTGTAATAAAGTCCTTGACCGTCTGGAGAGAGAGGGGCAGAAAGGAACTGTGTGAAGTTCAACAAGGGGAAGTGTGATAATAACCTCATGCACCAACACAGGCTGGGACCTGACCTTCTGGAAAGCTTCTCTGTGGTCTAGGTGATCCTATTTGATTAAGGTTGTTCAAATCATTTTCAGGCAAACGAAATGATTTCATTTCATGGGCATGGCTTCAACTGGTACATGATAGTTCATGGCCTCTTTCCACACTGGTCACCACTGCAGCCCCTTGCTACTTTAAAGCTTATAACTTCTGCCCATTATGGACCAGATTCAGCTTAACACATAAAAGGATCAGAGGCTGCCTGAGGGCTCATGTCTGTGTAGATAGAGGTATGAGAGTGGAGCAGGGTAGGGAGAAGCTGTTTTGCTACCGGGGCAAATGGCTGCCCCAAGTAGCAGACACTGTGTCAGCGCTTCTCATCAATACCCTTATTTGAAGGCACTGAGTGGGAAACCATGGAGCCAGATGGATTAAGAGACAAGCAGCGCAATGGAGAGATCCTGCTGAGAGAAAGCAGAGATGGGCTACCTGGGAGGGAGGAAAAGGACAGGGCAGGGTTTGTTTTCTATGCCCAGGGTTATGAGGATGCCACCCTCCATCTTCTCTGCTCACACCAGCCTTGAGGGTGATTCTTTGACAGGATTGTCTGTCAAAAATAGGAAAGTCAGGGGTGAACTTTGGAGTTTTCAAATCTTTCTGGACCAGAACAGCTGGAGATCTGATAATGTAACAGGCTATGAGAATGGATTAAGGAAAGATCCATGCTCTGAACTGGAGTGGGAAGGCCTTCAGGGCCTAATCTCTAATGTGAACCTGCCTTGGCAAAAAATGAGGCTATTTCCTCTTGTCCTATTTTCGGTACTTATTTTGGAGAAGAGATAGACCCCCATCTTACTACAACCTCCATTCAGGTAGTTGTAGAAAGCAATAAGTTCACCCCTGAGTCTCCTCCAGAATAAATAACCTGAGACTGAGTTCTCTCAGTCTCTGCTCATAAGGTCTGTGCTCCAGCCCCTCCACCAGCTTTGTTGCCCTTCTTTGGAAATGCTCCAGTGACTCCTTGTCTTTCTTGTAGTGAGGAGCCCAAAGCTGAACACAGTATTCAAAGTGCAGCCTCACCAATGCTGAGCATAGGCGGACGATCACTTCCCTAGTGCTACTGTTGTTGTGACCAAAGTGCAGGACCCAGCACTTGGCCTTGGTGGACCTCATTCAGTTGGTCTCAGCCCATCAATCCAGCCTGTCCAGATCCCTCATGTAGAGCCTTCCTACCCTCAAACAGATCAGCCTCTCCTTCCAGGTTGGTGTCATCGGTAAATTTGCTGAGGGTAGACTCAATTCTCACATCCAGATCTTCACTAAAGATATTAAAGAGGACCAGTCCCAACACTGATCCCCAGGGAACACTGCTCATGTCCAGTCGTCATCTGGATTTAATTCCATTCACCACCACTCTCTGGGCCCAGCCATCCAGGCAGTTCTTTATCCAGCAAAGAGTACACCTGTCTAAATCATGAACTGCCTTCCAGGAGAAGGCAGTGGGAGACTGTGCCAAAGGCCTCGCTGAAGTCTACATAGACCATGTCCACAGCCTTTCCCTCACCCACTAGGCAGGTCACCTGGTCATAGAAGGAGATCAGGTTGGTCCTGCCTTTCATGACTGGGTCTGATCTTCTGGTTGTCATGCACATGCTGTGTGATCACCTTCAAGATGCTCCATAACTTTCCCTGACACTGAGATCAGACTGGCAGGCCTATAGTTCCCCAGATTATCCATCCAACCCTTCTAAGGCTAAGTGAGCCCAGCTTGCTTAGTCTTTCCTCATACGATAGATACTCCAGTCCCTTAATCATCTTCGTGGCCCTAAGCTGGACCCTCTCTAGAAGCTCCATGTCCCTCTTGCACTGGGGAGCCCAGAACTACACTCAATACTCCAGGTGCGGTCTCACCAGAGCAGACGGGGAGGATCATCTCCCTCGACCTGCTGGCAACGCTCCTTCTGATGCAGCCAGGATCCCATTGGCCTTCTTGGCCACAAGGGTACATTGCTGACTCATGGTTAACTTGTTGTTAATGTATTTGTAGAAACATTTTTTGTTGTCTTTTACAGTGGTGGCCAGATTGAGTTTCATCTGAGCTTCTGCCTTTCTAATTTCCTCCCTACATACCTTAGTGACTTCCTTGTACACTTCCTGAGTTGCCTGTCCCTTCTTCCAAAGGTGGTAAAACCTCTTTTTCCCCCAGAGTGCGAGTAATAGGTGCCTGTTCAGCCAGGCTGGTCTTCTCCCCCTTCTGCTTGTCTTTTGGCACATCGGGGCAGCCTGTTCCTGCACCTTTAAGATTGCTTTCTTGAGAAAAGTCCAGCCTTCCTGGACCCCTTTACTCTTCAGGACTGTCTCTCCCAATAAATGTCCTAAGCAGTCCAAAGTCTGCCCTCTAGAAGTCTAATGTTGACACCCTTCCTGACTTCACGAAGAATTGAAAACGCTATCACTATGCCCAAGATAGCCTCCAACCACCACATCTCCCACTAGTCCTTTGCTGTTTTCAGAGAGCAGGTCCAGAGCTCCTCCCCTGGTAGACTCACTTACCAGCTGTGGTAGGAAGCTTGGTCAATCAAGAGAGTAAAACGAGTCCAGTTGCTCTGGACATGTCTGCTTTAAATCAGATGAAGGCCACTTTTGCTGGCAGAGCAGGTGACCATGTCTAAAGCCTAAACTTTCACTCCTGGAGAGCAGGCTGGTTCAGTCTGAATGAGGGCAAAAGAAAAGGCAAATATATGGCCAAAGTTGATAATCTTCATGTTTGGGTTGGGATACATGCCTGAACTATGAGGTGACAGGAAGTATAAAACTATCTATAACACTTTTATTTTGAGCTTTTGCTGATTTTTTTCTGAATACTGCATTGTGCCTTTCTTATCAAAAGAAGAAAAACAAGGAGTTTTTTTAATAAAGTGACCTTTATAAATTCTGCAGAAATAAGTATCTGTTCCTCATTTTCTGCTCTTTTCTACTGTCCTGCACCATCATTCTCCAATGTGCAACTTCAGAGAAACCTGTTATGCGCATGATTTGTTAAAGATTTATCATGTTATTTATCCCAGTAGGTTACTGATTCTAATAGCTGCTCATAAGGGACCAGATCTCATTGACTGCTCAAGAGAACCCATGTATTTCTCTCAGTGAATTGTATTTTCTAGAGCCAGCTCCTTTTAGAGGTAGGGCAAAATCCATGTGAAAAGGAAGGAAAACATTTTTACATATGGGTAATTTTGTTGCTCACTCTTCCGTTTTTGTTGGTTATACCATGATTTCTGTGGGAACTTTGCTTAACACACATTCTGTAAGATAGACTGCCTTTGTTCTTCCCAATATTTATCTTCATGACACTGAAAGACAGTCAAAATACAAAACTTCATAAATTACCTGACACAGACTGATTCAATCTAAGAATCTTCAATAGTACATTATTTTAAGTAGGCCAAAATGCTATGTCTGTGACATCAGAAATCTGGCCATAAATTTTTAGTCCAAGATTCAGTCTTCATGCTGAAAACAGAGATAAATAGGTATCTCCATGCTATTGCTAGTTATCTCATTTCAAGATCCTAAAATGCTGGGATAAATTTTTCCTCAAAGGTACCCTTGTGTCTCTCAGTTGTCCAGGAAATGAGTTGAAAATTAGGCTATATTTAGAGGCAAAGTATTATGGGCCCAGAGATGTCTGAGAAGAAACCTATCCTCACTGCAAGGAATGATGACTTGTGTGTATGTGTCTACATATGAAATTCTTTGCAACACTTAGTACATAATGACTCAGTTTCTGAAAACAAATGAAACACAAAGTAATTCCATGAGACTGGATTCTCATGTGAATGCTGCAAATGTGTTTATCTGGACTGCAGCTATGAATGCAGCAGGGACTGCTGGGGACTGTTTTCCTCTGTAAAGAGCAGATACTAGTACTGTTAAAATACTGATTAGAGTTAAAATCATAGAGTTTAAGATTGCTACTCTTATGTCCTAGTTTTAAGTTTCTACAAGATGATTTTTGCATCTGAGATCAAAAGTGAGAAGGTGTTCAAAATTGAAAAAGAAATTTTATGAGTGTGATTCACCTAATGGCTTTTTTTTTTTAGCATGAGCTGGATTACACCTAATTAAAGAAGAAGCTGAAATATTAGACAATATTCAAAGATTTTGGTATTTTCTGTGAGATGCACATTGGTTACAAAAACTGGAATGTTGGCCAATAAGCTTTCATTCCTCACACTTTTCTCTGGTAGTACTTTGAGAGTGGTATTTGGAAAATAAAAAATCAGACAACCTAAACAACTATAAATAATCATTATTATTATTATAAGACAGAAGAACATGCTGAAAATGTAAATAAAACACAATTCAAATACTTTTATTTATAATTGTTTATGAACTTTGAAATAATTCTTTTCCCATTCCTAATTAAAATCAGTTAACAGTATAAAAAGGGAGAATAGGTTTTCTTTGTTCTTTCCACCTCTTTGTCACTTAGTAGTCTTAAAATGTAACAGAAATGCAAGACATGTTAACGATTTCACTACAATATTAGGAGCATTTTTCAGTGAAGGTTATGTCACACAACAATTTTGAAAAGGTACTATTTTGATAGAGGAACTATCATGCAAAAGAGAGTTTTATTATGTGTAATTTACCTTGTCTTGCAACATAATAGGATGGATTGAATGTAGATTTAGTCTCCATGACATTTGGGTGATGTTCATTTCATCTGAATGCAAGTATCTAAGATGTACAGATCTAATTAGATTCCTTTTTCAAACATTTGTCTAGATGTCCCAAGCTAAACTAGATGTCTAAGCTCCTACTACACTCAGTGTAGATTTAGGGCTTGATTCCTTCACTTGAACATGTGTGTTTAGTGACATCTGAGATTACGAAGGATGTCCAGGACTTCCTCTTTGACCTGCCAGAGATGACAAGGACATCTATGGTATCCTATAGATGACACTATGGAATTTCCATGACCTACATTATAACCAGGAGCTCAATTCCAGTATCCTAGGGTGTTTTCAAGTGACACTGGGTACCTGTTTGAAAGCAGCTCAGCAGTGAGTCACTGAAGTCTAGAGAGTGATTCATCCCTTTATAAAGGTGTGCATTGGGGCACATGTCTCATTCCATAGTCGCCAGTGACTGTGGCCAATTCCATGTGTCAAACAGCAGGTGTCCATGCTATTGGACATGTCCCCTGCCCACTACCCAGCCACTTTTGCAGAAGGGAGAAGGTCTTTTGCATGTCATATATTCAAGTCCTTGCTGATGGCTGCAACATCCCAGGGGATTTCAGGTAGCAACAGATCTTTAGGTATTAGCAATATTAGCTCATTTTATAGATATCAAGGTAGCCGTTCACATGCCTAAAGGTACCTAGTACACCTGGTATCATAGGAGACATCCCATTCTGTTCAAGATGTCCATGTGAGACTGGCAGCTGTAACTTAGAACCAAACTGAGAATCACATATTTTAAAATGACAGCTAGAGGCCAGATATGTCAAACGCTAGCATATGCCTTTCTTTAGAGGCTTACTTTCTTGAACATAGATGAGATGAATCACTTCTTATCCTAAATCTTGATCACCAGTCTTTTCTATACCCCCCTGGAAATGTGCCAGTGCCTTTTCTGAAGTGAAATATTTGTGGATTGTTGCTCAGCTGAAAGGAACTGACCTAAGAGTTGGCGTGGAATAGTTTCATTCTCATTTTAGAGAGAGCCCCTTTCACCTCTCTATTCCTGAGGCTGTAGATAATAGGGTTCAATATGGGGGTCACCACAGAATAGAACAGAGAGAGCACTTTGTCCACATCCAGATGATAGCTGGATTTGGGGCGTATATAGATGAATACAGCTGTCCCATAGAATATTGTGACTACAGTGAGATGTGAGGAGCAAGTAGAGAATGCTTTGTACCTTCCTTTGGCAGACCTGATTTTGAGGATGGAGGAAATGATGAATCCATAAGACACCAAGATGAGCAGGAAAGGCACCAGGATGACAAAAGCAGCAGCCAGAATTATCTGGAGCTCATTCCAGTAAGTGTCTCCACACACCAGCATTAGCACCGGCTGGATCTCACAGAAAAAATGGTTGATCACATTGGAGCCACAGAAGGGCAAAGAGAAGA
Source organism: Crypturellus tataupa (assembly GCA_034781795.1). NCBI lineage: Eukaryota > Metazoa > Chordata > Aves > Tinamiformes > Tinamidae > Crypturellus > Crypturellus tataupa. The sequence goes on from JAWLRI010001078.1 coordinate 1,696,006, forward strand.
TAAAGGTAGTGTGCCCAAGGGCTACGAGGTTGCCACATATCCACGAGGAAGCAGCCAGCTGCATACATACCTTCTTATTCATGATATCCATGTAATGCAGAGGGTTGCATATAGCTCTGTAGCGGTCATATGCCATAGCAGCTAAGAGGCAGCACTCAGTTGCCCCAAAGAACAGAAAGAAATACATCTGTGCAGCACAACCTGCGAAAGAGATGGATGTGTCACCGGAAAGAAGGTTGATGAGCATCCTGGGCAGGGTGACAGAGGTGTAGCAGATCTCCAGAAACGACAGGTTCCTGAGGAAGAAGTACATGGGCGTGTGGAGGACAGGGTCCATGTTAATGACAAGGAGAATGATTAGGTTTCCCAGCACTGTGATGATGTAAACACACAGAAACAGGATGAAGAAAAAGGCTTTCATATCTGGGTGATGAGAAAAACCCAGGATAACAAACACAACCACGGAAGTTTTATTTCCAAACATTTCTTCTTCAGAGAATTTCATCTTGAAACAATAAAGAAACAATAACAGCAACAATTAAACAGTATCATACATTGCTTAATGCAAATAGATATCTCTGGGTAATATTTGCCCATATGCGCTTCAGAGGGCCGATTCCAGAGCCTAAAGCAAAACTTCTCCTTCATTTTAGATGACTGACAGTATGCACCCTGATCTCTTGCTGCCATGCCATATGTCTGCTTGTGCACCTTGATATTAACTCCCACACAGAAAGGCTTCTCTTTTGTCTAATGCATATCACAAGTTCTCAGACACGACTGAAATTTATTATTTTGAATTGAGATTAACAGACTTTAATATACTGTTGAACTTTGACAATAGCTTTGGTTCATAGTCAGTGATGCTGAATTGTAAATTACTATGCTAAGCTGTAAATTTAAAGGTAGTGGTATTTGAGTTCCAGAAGCCAAAGAAACTGATCAGACTCAGTTGAACCCAGAGTTTTAGGGGTAACTCAGTCAAAATGGGGAAAAAAATTAGAGTCAAGCCAAGGAAATTCTTACCTACCTCTGCAGCTTTGCTTGTGTTCTCTCTCTTCAGATTCAGGTGGGGAATTGAATTATTTTATATTTTTCTAGCAGCTCAAGAGACTTGATCCTTGTTGAATTGCAGGTGCTCTACAATTTCAAATCATAGGAGAGACACATAGACAACACATGATCTCTACAGAGGCCTCTCCTGAGAGATAAGCAATCAAACAGCAAAGGGAGTTAATATGATATTTGCATCCAATTGCATCACATAAATTGGCTTTTTATCTTTTGGCTATTGAAAGCACTGAATTCCAGGTACTGGAATACTGAATAGTGGACAGATTCAAAGAGTGCTTAAGATTGGAAGGGACCTTTAGAGATCATGTAGTCCGACTGCCCTGCTCAATCAGGGTCACCTAGAATGGGCTGCCCAGGACCCTGTCCATGTAGCTTTTCAGGATCTCCTGATATGGAGATTCCATCAGCATTCTGGGCAAACTCTTGCAGTGCTCAGTAACAAAGTTTTTCCCTGTATTCTGAGGGAACTTCCTGTGTTTCACTTTGTGCCTCTTGTCTCTTCCTCCTGTCATTTGTTTTACTTTTTTTTAACAGCATCCCTTCAGTTATTTATACGTATTGATAAGATCCCTCAACAGTCTTCCCTTCTCCAGGCTGAACAATCTTAACACTCTCAGTCTTTCCTCATAGAAGAAATGTTCCGGAAGATGCCCTTAATCATCTTAGTAGTCCTACTACTAAGGACTAGCTGCATGAGCTCCATATCTTTCTACTAGGGAGCCCAGAACTGGACACAGTACTCCAGATTTGTCCTCACTGGGGCTGAGGAGAAGAGAGGGAGGATCTCAACTTAATAAAAGTATAAAAACTTTCTATTTAAAACTTTGTAGTTCCCTCTACAGATGTTAGAGTTTATATGACGTATATACTGTATAAAAATGAAAACACTGAATGACAATGTCTACTTTTTCATTACATAATTTCATCTTCATTTTTTTAAAGGTGGCATATTATTTTCTGATAATCAAACTCTTGTCACAATTGTTTTATTCACTGATTTCCATAAGGATATATGTACAGACACTCATGCACACAAACATATTTGTGTATGTGTGTATGTGTATGAATTAGATTTCAGTGAAAGAAAAGGACAAGTCTAAAACAATAGTTTGGAGGTATTCAGAATACTTGAAACAGCACAGTGATTTTAGCCACTGGTTTTATTCAAACTACTCCTCTAGGCTCCTTCTAAACTGAATGGCAAGCAATACACATTCAAATGTGTGATTCTTCACATCCTAAGGATCTGTTTAAAACACCCTAGTGAAGCACATGCCAGAGGTGCCAGTACATACTGTCCTACTGTATGACTTAATTTGGAGGTCCAAAGTTTGGATGAAGTCATACTAAAAATGAGACCTCTAAAGCTATATGATGTCTTCTCCAAATGAAGATAAGTAGAATACATGAACAGATTTCTCAGGATAATTAAGGGAGAACATTTCCAAAGACCCTAACTGTCATGGAAGAGCATCTGGCATGCATAGTTAACAAAGTGGGAAGCAGCAATGCTCATGAGAAGGCATTTCAGTTGCTGCCTGGGGCCTGTTGGTCTGTTGGGGTAATCCTCTATGCAGTCGGGTAGCAACAAGGGCTGTGCCACAAGTAGACAAGCCAGGAACCATGCAGGAATACAACACAAGCAGGAGAAGGATCCTCAGCAGTTCTGAGGGTGCTGTTTCATAGCCCTAAAGCAGGTTCCCCAGCTCCTGACTATGCTCTAGCTTTGGCATCCTCATTGTCATGCCATAATTGGTTCAGCTGAGCATGCAATGAAGAAAAGGAAAAAAAAAGACAAGGAAAAATCTGAAGCAGACAAGTAGTCCATGTTTCTGCTAATCACCATGGCAGAAAGGTCATGTGAAGGAAGGCAGCTCCTGCCACAGCCTGCCCCTGGGCTACTGCAGGATCTTTTGTGGCTTATTCATTGGAACAGTCAAAACCCAAAAGACTAGGACTAGGACGTATGCCTGAGCTTTTGTGTTAGAGTTGCTCATAGAGGGAGAGGACCTTCTTGCTTCTCTAGTTTGGGAAGGGAAGGTCTGGATATGAGGATTTCTGGGAATGTTGACAGGGTGGTAGAATAATGGTCTTGATTAAAAGGTCTTGAAATCCAAGCGGAAAGAGCAGCATGTCAAGCAATGAGCACAGCCCTGCTCTGAATTCAACTTGGATCTTACAATAAACATGCACTCAGATCAGCTGAGGAGAAAATGACCCTGTTCGTGGCTCTGAATGTTTTAGGAGCTGCAGGGCACAAACTGAGTAAAACGTCTGATGCTTAAGCACCTGGTCAAGGAGTGTTGCACCTGTAATGATAGCGGAAACATGCGCGGGGAAGCCAGCAGAGCCCTTGAGGACATGACAGGACTTGATGTGCAGCTGCACAGTTGGACAGTCTGTTCCTGCAGAGCTGGGCTGCAGTGTGGTCTTTCCAGGCGCACCAAAAGAAGATGGTACCCCGCAGCTGGCAGGATTCAAACCTGGAAACCCCAATGGATTTCTAGTCTATTGCCTTCACCATTCAGTCACAGCTACCTGCCCCAAAGGCCTCTGCAACACACAGTAGCTGCCCTGTGCATCGATCTCTGGCTGCCGGGGTGTTTCAGTGGCAGGCTGTGCTAGCGTATGCCCTTCATGCTCTTGGCCATGGTGAATCCGGGGATTAGAGATACCTGTAGTCAATGTCTGAGGAGCAAGAAGACAGAGAAGCCAAGAGCAGTAGAGGGTGGAGAAAGACTACAAGGAATCCAGAGCCTCCCAAGTGTGAGGGTTTGGAGATGATGAGTCTGGAGAGGTTGGGAGAGGGAAAATGTGTGTTCAGTGAGCCAGAAAAAGAGAGCAGAACCAGGTATGAACTACAAGGAGCAGGAGCCAGGTCTGGATCTGTATGTGTGGATTTTTAGTTAATTACCTTCACCATTCAGACACAACTACCTGTCTCAAAGGCCTCTGCAGCAGTAAGCTGATGTCCTGTGTGTTAACTTCTGGCTCCCTTAATCTTTTAGAGAATAAGGCTGCACTGGCACATGTCCTTTGCACTCTTCAGACATGGGAAGCTGGGCACCAGAGACAACGGTAATCAGAGTTGAAGAGGCCGTAAAAGGCCTGTTGCCAGGGCTATGGTTGCAGCTCCTAGCGCCTACTCCTCAGGCTGGTCTCTCGAGTTTGCTCATTCTGGTGGATGACTTCCCTCTTAATGTGGGGGACATGAAGCTCCAGCCTGGTATGAGCAGATAGGTGCAGGGGTAGGGTGCTGAGCTCATCAGCCCTGGCACATGTTCAGGAGAAAAAGTTCAAATCTCGCAGCCCAGGACAGGGGGACTTGCCTGTGTCTCACAGCCCTCTGGTTCCAGCATGCTGTAGCACTTATCCCCCAAAGAATTTGATGGGTTGTGAGTGCATCCAGGATGGTGGATGCTGAAGCCCTGAAGAAGAGTACTTCTCCATGGAAGTTGCCCTGAGGACCCATGGCTCAGAGAAGGAAGGTGACAACCACCCAACTAACAAGAATTTCTTGGAGAAGCACCAGTTGATTCAGCTGTATCACATAGACAATGTGGCTAAATTGAGTTAAGATCAGGACGGATGGGAGGACAATGTTTTTTTCTTGAAGTCCTTTCTCAAGGGTCCTGAGAGCAAGAGAACTCAGGATTACCACATAGATTGGTTGTCCTTCCTTTCTCCAGCAGATACCCTGTATTTCCCATTTGGTACCAAACAATTTTGGAGAAGATGAGGCCAGTACAGAAGTTAGGTGCTCAGTTGGGAGATCAGTCTTAATACCTGGTGAGGAGGGTCTGCCCAGTGGGGTACACACTGAAAATGAGATACTTCTGGGTAGAGCAGAGAACACAGTTACTGACCAGTGAGGAGTAAGGAGTAGAGCAGGAACATATCTGCAGTCTAAGCATGTCGGAGGAGGTGGACTTCCATAAGGAAAAGTCTCTTCAGTGATATCTGTGTGGACAGCAGAGAAGCTGAGGATGCCCCATGGGTCTGGATCAGAATCTGACCTGAACCCAAAAAGATTGTTTGTGTGAGCACGAGAGCTGGGATGTGCTTGCGCTGTCCCTGTGTCAAGGCCTAGCTGTGCTGAAGGAAGGTGCCCATGGTGAGGGCAGGGCAGTATCTCCTGTGGAAGG
>JAWLRI010001080.1:0-19456 GCA_034781795.1 Crypturellus tataupa
CCATCTTATTTGTTTTTTAATTTTAGATTTTCCATCTGAAAAATCACAGTTCTTCACTAGTGCTGTATTTCAAATGTATCTGCCTGAAGCATCATAGCACATCATTTGAGACTATTATTGAAATTCTTCATACAGCTCAAATATATGTAGGAAGAAAGGGAAAATCCTTGTAAGGGAAGTTGTATTCAGGACACAGAGAGTGTCCATTGACACTCTTAGTTGTGAGGTACGCCTTGAGTTTCATAAATGACTTGCTATTAATGTGGAGGATATGTGTTCCTTTCCCTGACCTTTCTTTGCACATGTACTCCAACATCAGTCTGCAAAATTAATCTTTGCAGGGCTCCAAGTAACCTGCTCTGACATCTTCACCAACCTTGCTTTGAGCAGGAGGTTGGACTAGAACTCTCTTGGATCCCCCGTGAGCCTGAGATATTCTATGGCCCAGTGATTTTCTTCTGTACAGGAAAGTGTCCTTTCTTCAGCCAGTCCTAAGTTTATTTTTGTCGTATCATGTCTATTTATGAAACCACACTGCTATCAAAACCCACTGCAATTTTTGTGAAGGGGTGTGGAGGTTAGCAGGGGACATACCTGCTTAGAACAGGCCTTCGTTGACTTGTTCAATTGTGTAGCTCATACAGGTTATCTCTAAGCACTAACTGCATTTAGTAACATCTGCAGTGAACCTGACCTCAATGAAGAAAAAAAAAAAAAAAAAGACTAAAGCTTTCATCATGTACTAGTATTACTTACTTAGCAGCAAAATCCTCTAGGTGGTTGCACACAGGCTGTGAAGACTCTTCTCTTAAATGCCAAGCACTCGCTGCTGCTCTGCACAATCAAAGGGCACACTGCCAAACTGAAAGAGCCAAAATAGAGCTAAAAGCCCCTTATCTTTTGCACTTCTAGTAACAAAAATTTGCCAATAAGTTTTCAAAGTGCTTACATGCGGCAGAGCTCAGCAAGCACAGGTAACCAGAACAATTTGCTGTGAACCCACGGTGCTGGTACCGACAGATTGTAGGAAGAAACAGCTTTGTTGTCACAGTAAATATTCCAGCAGAGGGCTTCAAAATGGGTGGAAGCTCCTCAAGAGCATAAGCCAGAATCGACCACTTGACATAATGGGAGCAAGAATACTAGAGACAAGTTATTCAGCAGCTACTGAATAACTGTTCAGTTTGACTCCAAATCTGGTGAAATGATCTGGAGGATCAGAATTGGACCTTTCTTGGACACCTCAGATTTATAGAAAGGAGTGACCGTCAGGACAGTAAAATATCCGAGTCATTCCCTCTGAAACACATTTAGTCTAGTGACTTGACTCTACAAAAGGATATATAAAAATCAGAAGACCTATTATAACAGCTTGACTTACTTTTTTTTCCCAGTGTTTATAATGTCATACTAATCAAGATGCTGCTGCTGAAGGCTACACTTAAGAAAAAATAGATGGAATAAACTGCCACCTAGAGTTAGAGCCTTGATGTTAATAGTGTTATGTGCACACTCAAGATAGACAACTGTAGCATTATAATATTCAGGATCAAGTCAGCAGTGTCTTTGAACACTAGCAAATCAAGCAGAGGTTTGTCAGGGATTACAAATTGGATCTATGTGCATAATTTCTTAACAGATATTAATCTATTTAAAAATCACCGCAGAACTGGAGATGATTATTAGCATATGTAATGCTCACCCTCTTTGACAGTAATGTTCTAAATATAAGTGCAGATCAGTAGACAGAATCAGTATTAGTGAAAAACAAGGTGCTACTTTTTTGTTTCCTGACAGTATCATTTTCAGTCCACTGGGGCTACAATTTCCACAATTTCCACAATTTTATCAACTGGTTCATATTACCATATCATGTTACCTACACCTACTGTAAGATTCTGAATGTTATTTTGATATTTAAGCTGAAATATTATATTAAACAGGTCCAGTAATTTTTGAGAATGCTGGCTTAACCTTGTGCCCCCTGTAGAAGAGTAATCTCTACATTAGCGCAGTTGTGGCAGCTGAGCACAGCAGTTAGTCTTGCAAATGCAGAGCCCTGACTCCTGTGAACACCTGGGTGCTCCAGACACGAATGTCTTTTTTTCGGGGTGCGGGAGGGGGGAGCAGAGACGAGGGGCATGTGGGATGAAGTATATATATATGGTACATATGAGGCTTGACCTCATATGGCACTTTCCAAATATTACATGAACAAATTATCTTCATATTAGACATTCAACAGCAAATATATTAGATATTCATACAGACCCTCAACAGAAGGAACAGGAACTCGCATTGATTTTATATCTTCCTAGGGTACTAACTACTTACAGTAACCTGCTTCTCCCTTCACACACCACAAGCTTATTACAAACTCTTTTTATGTTGGTCTTCTAATTAAATGAGGTTTACCCAATCGTGCTATGTGTCCATAGGTCTGGAAGCCTTTCTTCACTATCTTTTGGAATCCAAATCACCTCTACAAATCACCCTGGAAAGAAAACATTTTAATTCTTACAAGCATTGTGGAAATTTGTATTTGAGCAGAGGGAGAAAAATCTAAATTAACAGCCTTTAGAAAGCAAAGCCCAACAAAATTAAGCTATTTTGTATGTTTTTGCAACCAGCTGATCAGCTTATGTATAACTTCATTTTATAAAAGTCATATATTAGCTCATCTGACTTGCAGCGTGGAGGGTGAAGTTCGGGAACATAAGAAAAAAATGCAGTGGAGCAATAGTTGAAAGATAGGGAAGCAATAGGGTTATCCTATATAAGATAAATCCATAAGAAACTAGAAATTATTACTTCTGCATTCATCATTAAAAACTGAGTGCTTATTACGGTTTCTGAATTCAATTAAACATCCAGTTAAAATTATCTGCAAAGAATTCACTTCAGCGGAGGGAAAAAAACTCAAAACTTTGTACAAAATGTAAGACTCGGCTCACATTCTTAAGTGCTCTTGGCAACAAGTCCATCATTGGGGATTCAAAAGACTGCGAAAGTCACATGGACATCACAGAAACCTTTTTCGAGACCTCATTCCTGGCAAATACAGGTAGCCATACCCTGTGCTTCACCTGCACACTGGAAGGGCAGCCACTCAGGGATTAATGCTTTAATGAGGGGAGACCCTCTTTGAGGATCAAGCACTGCTAGAAACTAGATCCACATAATCAAGTGTGCAAAGCATCATTCCCAACCGGTTTCCCAACCTAGGCAGGATAACTTTAAACTGTAAAGGAGGGAGCGGGGAGGGAGACGACAATCCACGATCAAGTCAGAAAATGGTGGACTTGACTGGCAAGGAAAGGCTGCGTGAAGATGTGGACATGAGAGACCTTCAAAGACAAAAGGGGGCAGAAGGGGCCTACGCCAGGTGTATGCACACAAATGAGAAGTGACAAGGAAGCAGCAGGATGGATGAAGTCCTCACACCTTTTCTGGGAAATCAGCATGACTGAACAGCTTCCTGAAATGCCCGAACGCTAATGCAACATGAGGCACAGACATCCGCAACTGCAGGCCTGAAGTGTCATTGGGATCACAAACATGTTACAGGATAGCACTTATGACTGAAGTGCTGCCATGAACGTATACAGGCTCTTTAGGAAGGGCAGGCTACGATGGTGAGAAGCAGAAGATACCTTTTATGTGAGAGCTGATGGGTCAGGATTAACAGACAGCCCAAGAGGGGGTGGCATTATGGACATCTGCTATAGACCACCTGGCCAGGAAGTAAATGGCTGTACTACAGACAGCTGGAAGAAGCCTCACATGCACTTCCTCCCTGTGGAGGATCTGAAGCACCCTAATGTCTGCTGGAGAAAGCACAAAGACTGCAGGAGGTTTCTGGAGTGCCCTGCTGATAACTCTCTGACACAGGCAATCACGGAGCTCAAGGCAGGCATTTTGCTGAACCGGATCCTCACAAACATGGACAAACTGGTTGGGGATGGGGAGGTTGCAGGCAGCCTTGTTTACAGTGACCAAGAAATAGCGTTCAGAATCCTGGAAAGAAAGAACAAGTCAAACTGCAGAATCACAACCCTGGACTTCAGGAGAGTAGATTTGGGCCTGCTACAAGATCTGCTTAGAAGAATCTCATTGGTGTGATCCTGGAGGGAAGAACGATCCAGGAGAGATGTTATTTTCAAGCATTACCTCCTTCAAGCTCAAGAACAGCCCATCTTGGGTCCAGCGAGTCAAGCAAAGGCAGCAAGAAGCCTATATGTATGTCCGAGGAGCTCCTGACAAAACTCAGGCACAGAAAGGAGATGGAAGTAAGGGGAGATGATCCTAGAGGAACACAAAGATGCTGTCTAAGCGTGCAGGGATAGGCTTAGGAAAGCCAAAGCTCACCTGAAGTTAAGTGTGGAACATGAAGGGCAACCAGAAAGGCTGTTAACAGTTATATCAGCTACAAACAGGTGACTGAAGAAAATGTGGGCCAACAGACAGCAGCGTAGCATTACTGAAATCACTAGATGGTGCTAGTAGAGACCAGTTCACTCTTACCAGACAGCAGAAATTTGCTTTTGAAAAAAAATGCTTAGCATTAGTGAAATTAGATCAGTAATCAGATCTGCCTGCTCTCATTCTGTCATTTCATAGGCTCAGAAATTGCACAAAGCAAATAAAACCAGAGTGTTGTGATCTGGAGCTCTGTTAGTGGAGAACGGGTGTGTGAGCATCCCTTAGATTATATTTCTTAGTGATAATAACATGCAGCTGCTGTTTAAACTAGTCTGCATTAAAAGTATTCTCTCTACAGGTCCTCTAAGTTTTGTTAACCTTTTAAGTTTCATGCTGAAACGATCCTTCTGTGACAGGAATTAATTCTCCCAACTTAAAATTATATTTGGCACCTAGTGGGTGCTTCTGCAGGGGGGCAGAGAGATCTACTTTCAAAATGGGTAATTAGGTACCATAGTTTGATTCATTTTATTGAAATGGGAAAATTAAACCATATATTTTGACATATTCTAACAGAGCATTGCTTCCTGCAGCACCTCTGCAATAAACATATCAATATTACAGTTCATAACCTGAATATAAACCCACATTATCTGACAAATAAATAAATAATCACACAAGACCTGGTAAAATTGCTTCTCCTAGCTAGACACATTTCATGTAATTCACTCAAATTGCCTTTTTGTTTCTCACTTTCTCTCAGGCCACTGTAGAAATGCAGACTGTGAAAGTAGTTGCAGGCTTCTAAACAGGGAAGTTGTTTTATTAGCTCTGTTCTGAGATGCCAAGCAGGTGGGTTTGGAAGAAGAATGTTGGAAGCAGGCATGGAGAAATGTGGAGTTTTGCATAACTTCACCTTCATTGTAGTCCATAGTAAAGAAATGAATTTTTAAATAAGAGTAAAAGCAAGGTTACATCAAGTTTTTCCCTTAACATTATAGCAAAGGAAACTAAGCAGCCTGAACTGGATGACTGTGGTTTCTGGCAGACAGAAATAGTGCACGTATTATGCAATCTCTCTGGTTTAAAACACTTTCCAGTTGGCCTAATATAGGGCAATAACCTCTAAAGCACAATATTCAATATACTCACTTAAGCTGATGCTTAAATAAGTGTATGACTATTATTGCTTTATGAGGAAAGAAAAGTCACTGGCCAACTTCACTGGGATTTCTGCATATGACAGCAACTTCCCAAAAAAACAGAGGTCTTCAATACTCTTCCAAAATTAGATGATCTAGGAACAATAATATCTCCTTTTCCCATTTAGATATTGGCATGATGAGGTCCAAAATTGAAACTTACAGTTTGATCATTTTTTAGGCCAACTTTGTATTCTAAGAAACAGAAGAAGCTTCAAAGCAGGAAGTTGATGCACTCAGCACAAGTCACAGCACATCAAGGAGCAGTGAGAGCAGGGCTGCTCCCCAAGGGAAGCACAGCACACCAGAACATCCCCGCAGAACCAGAGATGGGTAAGCAGGGCAGGAACACCACCAGCAGCAAGTCCCATTAACCATCCCATGATCATCAGGCAAAGTAACAAGTAAGCCCCAAGTCAAGGCAGGAAATCTAAACAAGACAACAACCACAACCCCTAAAGCAAACAACCAAGTAGCAAACAGAGCCAAAACCAAGCAAACCTACACCACTGTTTAGGAAAGGAGCATTATCCCTGAACCAGAGCTTATATGGAGCTCCGGTGCCAGTGGGCAGCAGCTGTGTGTGATTGGAGGTCCCAGGTGAGGCCAGTCAGCACAATCATTACACATTAGTGCACACAGAGCACTCTGCATGCACAGGGAGACTTGATTTTTTTTCCAGAATTGCAGATAGTTTGCTGAAAGAAAAAAAAATTACCTCAGAATTACTGTCTTGAAAGTCTCAATTGATATGCAATTGATATAATTAAAGAACTAGCCTGCTTCTGATATTTTCCCAAAAGAACTTCTGACAATATCCTAGAAGGATAATGAGACATAGGTCTATGTTTGTAAACACTAGCAACACCAGCTGGAACAGAGTCTGTAAAGAAAATATACTTGTTTTCTGATAGTTAATGTATGCACTGTAGCAGCATCTCCAGCATCTTCAGGAGATAAACAACTCTAACCATGAATAAAGGATGGTAACTATTGAAAACGTTCTGCCAGAAATGTTATAGTTGTCTTATTCCTGCCTTGTTGTTTGTTGACAGATCAACTCTATTAGATACACTTTATGACTTTTAAATAATTTTATTAATTTATACAGCTATTATTAGCTTCTTCATTTGATTGAATGTGTTTTATTTTTAATATTTAGTCAGTTTTTATGCTAAGTATAAAGGTAGAGACATCACTATGGAAGATATAATGCTCTAAATTAGGTCTCCAGGGGCTTGTATGGGAAAGAGAAAGAAGATAGTGTGATTAATAAAAGAAATTCAGGCAGATTGTTATCAAGTTGGCAAAATAAAGAATCTTAAGATATTTCTGCACTAATGTTAGAAGCTTGGGAAAGTAACAGAAACTGCTACAGATTTTCATGAATAAACATAATTATAATTGGATTGACAAAGACAATGTAGGGAACACTTCTCAACTGAAATGCACATCACTGACACTCAGTACTCAAACTCCAGGAGCTGCAAAAGTACTGTGGAAATGACAAGGTTACGGTATTATATGCTTGGAACTGTACGTGAAAGGGTCATCTCTGGATACAGATCCAGGAAATCTGATCTGGATTCACATTAGAAACAATGATTCAGAGGTCTGTTCTTCCTCAAGGTTTGTTAGTCTTCTACTAATTAGAATCATATAATTAGAAACTAATTAGAATCATATAATTAACCCAATATCACTTTGGGAGCCAATGCCTTATGCTTAAAATTATGGGATTCAAAAAGAAGATGCTCAGAATTACTTGTAACAAATGCTCATGTTTTATATATTAAAAACATGAAAAAATATGGACGTCATCATTTTAACTTAAATTTGGCTCTTGTCGGTGTGCTTTCTGTACAAACTGAGCGTTACAAAATGGTTCTTTAAGTTCGCCTTCTGGTAACTTCAGAATCTAATATCAATTACAACCACAACATTGAGGTTGAAACTTGGTAGACTTCCTCAAGTTCAGTGAAAGGAATGACACTTGGGGAAAGAGGAGAGAGACTATTAATGATCCTTGAAATAAAAGTATGAAGAAAGTAGACATTTTCTGTTCTATTTTTCAGAAATCACTTGGCCAGTTTACATGCACTGGCCTGCTAATCAGCATATGCATAACCTTGAGTTAGTCTTAATAGCTGCTTTGTCTTGTACAATGCACAAACATTGATCTGCCCTGCTGGCAGGACAAAAAAAGTGGATTTAGGATTTTCTAGGGGCTAGGGAATTTAGGAAGCATTTACAGAAACTGGAGGACATTGAAGATATTGTCAGGGAAGGGGTCAACTAAGGTCTTGGAGAAGACCAGAGTTCTGCAGTGAATGTGCTGAAGGGACCTTTGGGGACATTATTGTGAAAATATATGCAGGACAAGAACATAAATCGAGAAAACCAGACTTACTGTTTTTCACTGCTTTTTAGGCAGTTATTTTGTTTCTTATCATTCATAACTAGGGCTTGAGTAGAATTGATTTACATGAAGAATGTTAAACTTTGTGACTGGCTTTTGTGGAAAGACCTTAACGGACCCTCAGATGTTTCATTCTGAAATCACTTAACTTAGTGGAAATAACACGATACAGTATCTTTAAGAAAATAACTTTTCTCTAACATGCTTTTTAGTCTTTGAATTTAAATAGATTTATATTTAGTTACAAAACAACTCAACAATAAATAGGATTTTATGATTCCACCAGGGAATGCATTCAGTGATCCTTACTGTTTTGAGTAAACTCTGATCATCGACATTGTTTTTATCTGAGTTTCCATAATAAAATATTTTACTAATATTAACATGCCATATCCTCCCATTCAATAAAAACTTAAAATTCTTCTCTAAGTCACATGTTAATGAAGGTATGGTGATATTTCTCAAAGTGACCTCCATAATTAATTTAAAGGAGGTAACCCTTATAACTTGGGAAATCTATTGCCAAATAAAATGGTTAATCATTAAGAAAAGAGCTACAATAAGCATCTCTAATGTCTTCTCTGAATTTCTCCACAAAGCACAGTTAAGTAGAGAAGAAAACTATTTCACATTCCAACTGTGTATACATAAGGAAAAAAAAACAACAAAAGAGCAAATGACAACTTGCAACACTATTTGATAATAAAATCAAATCTTATGTCAAAAGGAAGGTCTTTCATAGGCTACAGGAAACAAAACAAAACAATGAAAAAGTAGCACATGACTGTCGTAGTGCCATAGCTATGGATGTTCTGCATTTTCCTTTTGACTTCTTTGTCCAGTTAAGACATGATATTGATACACAACAGCAATACTTTGTGAGTGCCAGGCATTCAAAATTGTAAGTCAAAATCATAAGCATAGTTTAAAAATGATCTAGGATTATTTTCATAATTGATATTCTTAAGCGTCTTTCTTTTGATTTGTAGAAAATCAAAGTCATCATGTATGCATAAAGGCATTGCTCTCTTAGTCTGTATAGTTTGGCCTGTGAGTTTACAGATGAAAAAAGGAAGCATTTAAAGACATTTAAAACATTCAGACCTCTGACTGCAGGCCCATATTCCCCCAGATCCTATAGGGATCCCAGAGGGAGGCACTTGGGGCCGTGGAGGTGAAAGTGCATCCCTGTAGCGGGCTCTGCTTGCCTCACTGTGCCCGTCTGCCCATGGCAAGCAGCGACACGGGTGGTGTTCGGGCCTGGGGATCGTTGACAGCCTTTTACCAGGTAGTTTCATGAAGCCAGCCAGACTTAGGTCAACAACACCAAAGGCTGCATCCGAATGGAGGACTTGGAAACACTTCCAAGCTTGGTATAAAAGAAAAAAGAAAGAGCACATAAGGCCAGGCAGCTGTGAACAGTTACTGTATCATAACATGATAACATGCACCATCCCGTTTCAGCACGGGCCAAGGAAAGGCCTCTTTTCCACACATAGGCTTATTATAAAGACTTTCCTCAAGGTCAATTCTCTAGCTTCTAATACTGTATGAACTACACGACACTACAACCTTCTCTTCAATCGAGACACCAATAAGATTTTCTTCTTTTACCTGGCCATTCTCCTATCCTTACAGAAACTTATTTACTTTTAGAACTCTAGTCCACTCAGTTTAATGTGGTTATATCCATGTTGCTTCCAGAAGCATGGCCTGTGCTTCTAGACTTGCTGGACTGCTCCCTGTTGAAAACCTCAGTGCTGGTAGCAGCACAAGGACAGTGCGAAGGAGCAGCTGGGAAGACACTGGTGGTGGTGCATTTGTGCCAGATTGATGTGAGCGTGTAGCCATGGCTGCAAGCAGAAATGTAGTTTTACTTATTTCGATGAAGCCTTCATCATTATTATGAAGAAAGCACACTTGTGACCACCGGATTTTAATGGGAAAACTGTCAAATGAGGGCTGATGCTTACCCATCTCAAAGACAACCTTAAGACAATTTATGATCTATATCCCAAGTTGTGCTTTCCCTTTTTCTTTTTTAGAGGAAAGAAAGGCCTACACTTTATGCTTACAAAATCAGTGAAGAGCTAAAACCTCCACCTTCCTCAATAATTTAGAAATATATAAAAACTGGAACCATAAATAATTTTGGTTTTATGTCACTCACAACAGTAAATACATTCTTACACATTAAAACTGAGTCTCCTGGAAAAGGATTCAGGAGAGCATGTAGCTTACTCTATGTCTCAAACACTAAAGTCTAAAGTCAGTAATCATCACAGTAGGCATATGCACCTGAACAAGCAAAATGATATCTTAAAAAAACCCTCAACTCTTAAAATTAAATGTCATTTCTAATTGGAAAACAAATCACAAAGTGCCACTCAAACTATTTCATTCTGTACATTTAAGAATTTTTTTCCTGCATCCCTTTTGCAATCTTTTAATCAGCACCTGTGTACTTTACATATATGATCAGAATGTTAAGTACAAAGAAAAAATATTCTATGGAAATAGGTGCATTTTTTTCCTTCCAGTGAAGCAAACCAATTCCTTCCAGATTCATTCTAATTCATTCCACAGTTGGACTTTTTCAGTACATAAAGATTAAAGAATTTACAAAACTATGGCAGCTTCTGTGTAACTTAACTATATACATTCCTGTGAATAAATGCAGCTCTACTGACAATGCTTACCTAAGGTATGAAAAGGAATACATTTCTCTTTCTTATCTCTGAAATTAATCCAAAATTCCAAATAAAAGCACCTTTCAATAAAAACTAAAAAGTTAGATCACTGAAAAACATTTTCTCTATTTTTTTTTTTTTTTGTGGAATTAGGAGATGAGAAAAAGTTAGATCCAGTTCACTACTTTCTACTCAATCTTGACTTAACAACAGAAAGACAGTGAAGAATCAGGCTGCCAGCCACTGACTTCCCCCCCTCCCATGGGACTCCTTTCTCGGGCAATGGAGTCCAGTACAGAGACCAAAAATGCATCTTTTGGCCTTCTCTGGCTTTCTGAGGCACAGGTGTAAGCAATCCTGTGGCAAGAGGAAGGAAGAAAACTTGCTTGCCTAAAGCAGAAGCTTTTCCAATCACACGGCTTAGACACATGACTCCACGGTTGGAGGCTTTAGGTGAAATAAGAAAACCAACGGAGCTGATATAATTATGAAGCATTGCAGATATATTTGATATGTCTACTTCTGGCTATTTCATATTTAACGGCTATAGGGGTTACATAGGTACAGAGATGATATATCCTTTCCCAGTTGCTGGGAACGAGAGATGCATCAGATGCAGAGGTGCCCGTGGGAGCTAGTGTTTGTCCTGGAGCACCTTCCTCCTGGGAAGCGGCTCTGGCTGGAGGGGGAGCCCCAGGCTGGAGGAGGCAGCAGGTTGGATCCTGCGGCCACCCTGCCCGCGAGCGAAGGGCAGAGACGCAGCCTGTGCTCATGCTGAGCTGTAAGGAAGAGAGGTGTCAGAGGAAGAGAACACAAGATTTTTCTGTGTGTGTTTGCCCTTATTTTTTCTTTCCCTTCTTCACCTCTAAAGCACTGTTGATTTTGGAGAAAAAGGGGGGAAAAAAGAAGCTGTTATTTTTTTCTGGCAATTATTTCACCTTTCAAAACTGGAACTGTGATGATTGTTGTAGGAGCTTATCAAGAATAGTTTTATAAAAAGATGTTAATCTCTCTGTAAAAATCCCAAATCTCTTATCAGGATGATGACTAAGCAGATCCAAAGTTCCAGTCAAAGCTGCATTGCAGGCTCCTGTGCGTGACTATTTAGGAGACTTAGCTTGGCTTTGTCTCTTGAGTAGTCTTCTTCAGATGATTTTTGCAAATAACTCAGAGTTTGCAAATAACGTCTGTGCTATAATATCTTAATCTTAACCTGAGGATATAATTTGAGTGCAGATATTTACTGTTTGTAGTGTGAGGCATAAATAAGCCTGAAGCACTGTATGTTTCGCCTGAAGGAAAAGTGTTATACTTTAAAGCAACAGACATCATGGAGGAAGGTAAGGGAAAACATGAATTTTAGGCTTACAAAATCTTTTTCAAGTTGGCATTTCAAAGGCATCTATTTAAAGAGAGAATGGAAATTACCAGGAAATTATGGGGCGTTAATAGAGAGAATTTCACAGTCTTACTTTAGGTTAAGCTGGAAGATTAATACTTAGGTGCATAGTCAGTCTGCAAAAGCCTATCCAAAATTATGCCCTTACTGATCCTCCTTGACCTTAGGTGCATTGCTGAGGCCCCAGGTGCATGTCAGCAGCATAGAGTAAGTTGTTCTAATTCTTTCACGATGAACTGTGGGAAAACCCGTCTGTCTTGCTGGGCATCACTTGTAAGTTATGAGAAGGGACAAGTGGCAATCAGTCGTATGGCCTCACTGTAAAGTGATGGGACAACCCCCACAGGGAGGTTGGGCTCCCCCAACAGGGGTGAAAGACTCTCATGTACTAAAAGCGAGGGGAGTGCTGCAAATTGAACAACAGTTTGAAAATACAAAGCTCTTCAACCCAAAGAGGTTTGCACTAGTCCTGTAGAAAGTCTCCTAACTTCTGGGGCCAGAAAAAAAGGGTTTTTTATTCAAAAAGTAATGATAAAAACATCTTGTGAAATTCTGAGAAAAGAAACAGATTCTTGTCAAATGAACCTAACCATAGAGATAGTAAGAGGTATCAAATCTGTAGTGAAGAACTAATTTTGCATATAAACTGTAGTTTAGTAACAGGCTGTTTACATGGTCTCTCTGACTATGCATGTAACTACGAGGATTAGGAGTGCCATGGGAACTGGTTTTTCCAGTGGAAGGAGGGGTATGGTAGTCCTTTAGTACATGGAGTTTGGAGCTGACGTACAACCAGTTTTCTGCCCTCTTTCCAGGGGCAGTTCCAGCCAAGAACTGATTTGTGTTGTAAAGTCCATGGGGGAATGAAGGCTGGGTCGATTGTATGAGAACTGAAGAAAAGGTTATCTTCCAACCACATACTGGCTGTTGTATTCTTCTGTATCATCCTTTTCCTAAAATATTACAAGCAACATTCCATTTCAGGAGTTAGGACTTCCCAAGGCTCTTTTTGATGATTAAATTAGACCTCTGCGCTTTGCAGTACTATTTTACATCTGTCTCTGCCATGAACAAACTGCTGCAAGGGGGAAACAAAACAAACTAGCAAGAGAAAGCAACTAAATTGCAAAGTAATCTGAAGGGATCTGAGCACTGAGAACTTCAGCTCTTAGAACAGTGCTAACAAAATCCTTTACCTGAAGAAAATCAACAAACGCAGTGGCACACACAGTATAAGATATCCAGTATCCTCACGGTTTTTGCCAAGTCCTACAAAATAATCAAGGCTTACAATATTAACTTCTTAAAGTTGCCGAAGCCATGTCATTAAGTGCAAGTAGAAATAATCTTTGAAAAGGGTTGGTATAATTTATGATTGGAAACCAAAGCCTGAAGATATGACTTGACTGCTTCTTAAAGGTTCAGGAAACAGGGAAAATGTAAACAACTTTTATTTCCAATCTCATGATTCTTAGAGCTTGGCTAATGGCTGTGAACACCTGGGGTTGCTGATACTGCAGTCAGAATATTTATTTCATCCTTAGCTATTCCATTCTTCGCCTTCTTTTTTTTCTCCCCTCCCCTCCTACATAAGCAGATTAACTGTCTCAGAAAAGTTGTTGATTACGGATTAGGCATTTAGGAATCTGTGAAAAACATTACTTACAGAGAAAAAAAAAAAAGAGTAAAAAAGTTTTAGAATAACTTCTAATCTCTCTTGCACTCCCCAAGTTGCATTGTACTACAAGAGTATTTACTCTCTACTTAGCTTTTGGTTTTTAAGTACATTTCCTAAGTAAAGAACCTCTCACATCATTTGTCAGCTGCAGTAGAGTTAGATTTCTTAGACTTCTCAGGATAATATCTTCATCTGTATGTGTTTGGTTGGGTGCTTTTGTTTTTTGTAAAGATGACACTGATTTCCAATTTTGCAAGATACAAATACAGTAAATTGAGCTATTTTTTGATGCATATGGTGATTAGTTTTGCCTCCACTTCTGTTTTTTTTTTTTTTTTCATTAGTTGTCAGTCTTAAAATTTGGTGGACATTGTCCACCAAAACATTTTGATATACTTAATTTTGTGTTCTCATATTCTATTGGCCTTGGATATCTTTATTTGCATCTTGAATCAATTGCAAAATTCAGTATCATTGTGCAATTTTATTTTGATTATATCTGTAAGTACCTGTATCTATAAGTACTAGGTTGCCTCTGGCAAACAGTCCCACTATTCCTCATTCCCTTCTCTAAAATTCAGGGTTTCTTTTCCTTTCTTGAAACTACACAGCTCTGGTCATTTCATTATAGACTTCTGCAGGAAACATCGCTATATTTTTGTGACTGTTTCCTTTGTATTGAGAATAGCTTATATTTATTCTGATTACTTAGACTACTTGTTTGCCTTAGCAGCTTAATCCATGTCTGCCCTAGTTGGTGGCAACCATGTAAGTAGCAGAAGTAGCTCCCTAGAGTTGAGACACAGGCTAGCAAAAGATTGAAAGGAATTTCAGCTTCCAACAGAAAATTCTAAGAACATTACCACATTATTGAAAATATTGCATCCTTTTTACAGGAATTACATTTGATACTTCTTTGGTGTTTAGGTATCTAATGCTGGACATTAATTTATCTAGATGGCACTTGCATCTTCCCCCTTCCATCTTCTGTCTGCACTACATCTTGGTAAGTCTTTAGAAATCAGGAGGTGAAAGATATCTTTCATTGGAAGTTGTCGGTTGTGATCTTGATCAGGAACAAACTTCTGCCAACTCACACCAGGCTCATACTTTAGAATAGGTAACATCCTGGAATAAAAGAATATTCAAATTTCACCCATAAAGGACACTCTGAGTTCTCTTTTCAGTGATGTTAATTGATTTGAGATCATTTGATTTTACTTGAAAGCAATAGAATTCAACCAAAAAAAAAAAACAGAATTTCTTTTAAACGATGACCCCGAATACTTGAAACCTTCAATGATTACACACTCTTCAGACTCCCCATCCCCTAAAAAAAAACAAATAAAAAAAATTAAGCAAACTCCAAATCATAACGCCAGGCTAAGTTATAAACAACCTAAACCACAAGAAAATATGAGTAAAACTTTGATTTATGTCACTTAGATATTGACAAACAAAGTGAATTTTTAGTATATAGAAACAATTCTGTAAAAGATGACTTTAAAGGAAGATTAAAAATGTCAGGCTTGCTGATGATATGAGAAGCAGTCCCATAACCAGGCGGCTAATGAAACCACTTAGGAAAGCAAACTCAGTCTGCTCTTCATTCACTCTGTCCCTCCCACAATCCTGCCTATTATTTCCCCTTTCCTTAGTTTGTGTTGTCTTCTAGCATAAGCCAAGAGCACATATCCTTTTGTTCCCCAAATGGAGGCTACTGCTGTGCTACAGGGTATCTTGCAATCCTGGCAATACACTGCAATATCCTGGCAATTAAGTCACTGATTTAATTTTTCATAAGCTGGTGAGTCAACAGTTACTCAGGTTTTGGGACTGTGCTCCTTTTAGTACTGGAGAGTAATTTGTGTTCTTTTGTATTTCATTTGCGAGTCAGCGCAGTTGCTCTTTTATTGCTAAATCTTGCCTGTGCCCCTTCTTAGTGTCTGTTGCATCCACCCCCACACATTTGTATTTTAGTCTCGAGCCTGCCTTTCAACTTAGTGTACTCAGCATGTCTCACTTTACAGAAATCTTTACCAACTTTGTTGTAGGGAGAGCCTGCAGGTGCTATCCCAATCTCCTCCTGCTCTGTCTGCTTGGGATGAGTATCTCTAGTTCAGCTTTTAATGATGCATTTACCTGCAATTTCGGTAAATACCCTTGCAGCTCCCCCTCCAGTCTCAGCAGTGGGATTCAAAATATGAATCTAGACCATCAGACAACTTTATTTGTTTACAGTCAGTGAAAACTGTGATAAGTTGTAAGAACACTAAGTAGTTTGGCAGCGAGCAGGAGTTCTCTTGTAAATATGTATTTGAAGTGTTGAGCCTTAAGGCATTACTGTCTCTGCCTCTTGCTAGGCTTTTAATTGAATTAAGCACTCAAATGAATCTGTGGGGGGAAAAAAGAAAAAAAAAGAAAAATCTGAATCTTTTAGGAAAGGGCTGGATAGCAGAACCTTCTGCAATATTTGTATTTAACTGAATGTACATATAGTTGCCTTAAAAAAAAAAAAAATCTCTACAGACTGCTTGCATCTGTGTTTAAGTGACAGGAAAAATAAAGGGGATGCTGTTCTGGAGGCTGAGCACAGTACTAGCTTGGCCACATTGTTTCTGGGAGCTAGGGTAGTTCAATGGCAATGCTGGTACCAAGCTATAGTGTAAAGAATGCACAAGGATGAAGGGTAAGGAATATGGCTCTTGTGAATGACTCATCAATCTAACAGCATTATTGTCACTCGAGCGTGGCCTCGGGAAAACAAGTGTTCAAGCGCTTCTGGCCTACCAAGTATCACTGACAATCTTTTTAGACACTGTCAAAGCCTTGTTTCCAGGCCTGCTCATATTTAGCAGGCTAAAAAAAAAAAAAAAAAAAAAAAAAAAGGAATTTTGCATATGCCCTTATTCAGTTTATTACAAGAAAGGGAAAGTTCAATGGAACTTTTTAACCCTTCAGTGGTGGACAGCCTTTGTCCTTGGTGCTACCCCCAGCAGCCTGTTTTAGCAAGTGCTGGATATCAGTGTCTTTCTGAGCTGCTGCTCCCTGTCACCTGCTCTCTATGGTGCTGCCTCTGTGCTGCCTTGGTGTGAACATGTCCTTCTGCGCTGCCTCCTTCCTGCTGCTGCTCCTGCTCCTTTCCCTACTGACGTGGAGCTGGTAACCTACAATAAGAATAAGAGACTGGAACATGGAAAACTATTCTGCGTCAGTATTAAGGCTAGCAGGGAGCAGCTCTGAGTAGCACTCTCTGTAGGCTTATTCCTGCAACGTGAGAGTGGAAGGTGCTTCCCTCACCAGCATGATGCTGTGTCTGCTGAACCCCAAGCAGCAGTAGGGACACATTCAAAATCTAGTACAAAGTATTCGTTACTACTTCATAACTGTGCATGTTAAATTGTGCCCTGGAAATTGTTTATTTTGTGTAGGGGATGCTTTTGTGTGAGAGAGAGCAAGTGGTAAAGCAGAAGGATGGGACACGGGATGGGACCTGGGCTCCGAATTGCTGCCGCCTGTATGATGAAAGGAAAGATGGGAGGGCTGCAAACGATAAGCTACATGAGAACTTAACATAGTGATAATGCCAAGATACACATGTCTGTAAAATGAGTGTCTCCCTTAAAAGCCCACTTAGAAGGCAGTAAAAAAGAAAAAACTTTTGTTAAGTAAGAATTTTCTCCCCCTCCCTGCCTTGATGGTTTGAAATGCTGACATCAGAATTTGAGAGATTAATGAATTGCATCCTATGGTATCATTCCTGTTATTCATCCCTATTATTAAAGCCTGTAAACTTTAAGAACACAAACACCAGTAACTTCTGCCTGAGTTTTGCATAAGGCTATCTCTTCTTTTTGCATCTACCACACTTAGTGTATAGGGACAGATTTGTATTAAGTTTTCAAAGGAGATTA
Source organism: Crypturellus tataupa (assembly GCA_034781795.1). NCBI lineage: Eukaryota > Metazoa > Chordata > Aves > Tinamiformes > Tinamidae > Crypturellus > Crypturellus tataupa. Next base: position 17,725 of record JAWLRI010001080.1, read on the forward strand.
TGTCATTAGTTATTTTGAAAATCTTACTTGATGTGTTTAAGTATACAAGCTAAAGAAATGCAATACCAACAGATGCTGTCTTTTACTAGAACCTCATCTTCGTTCAGTGACATGAAAACACAATGTCACTATCATTTTTATGTATCTATGAAAATCATGAGACTTTCACATCCTGTTTATCGCTTACATTTTATAAGCTCAGTAATTTGTCTTATCAGCGGATGATGCTGCGCCTTACCCAGAGAATGCGTTTATGACTAAGTGACATGGCAAACTGTGGGTGTTTAAGCGTTTTGATTCTATTCCTACCTTTGCTAAGTATGTGTTGACGTACTCACACTCCCTTTTTGCATAATTACACAACAAGGTGATTTACTGAGCACTCTGCTCTATTATGGCTCCCTTCAGGGTTTCCTCTACCGTAGACCTGAGCACAGTGCGTTATTTAGCTGGGCGCAATAAAGTGTGGGGAAAGTCATGAACGGAGAACTATAGCCATGCATGTGAATGCCTGCAAAACAAATGTCTATAGCATTTGTCTTGCTTTTGTATCTATATAAATGTCAGGGAAAGAGAGCAATGCAAGAGAATTGATTTTTCACAGCTCGCATTGTTCAATGTTTTTGAACAATTTTTAACTTACCAAGGTGGTGAAATACCATAATAATAAGACCACTGCACAGTTCTGTTGTTGCTAACTATGCTGTTGAATGCAGTTGTGTGGGACATTCAATATTACTTAGAATTCATGCTTTTTTTGCCTTTTTTTTTTTTTAAGAGTCTGCTTTTTTTTCTTTGGAAAGTGAGATTCACATGACTAACAGCTGGGTCTTCAAGAGGGGAAAAATTAGTTATATGAGTAAAAATGAAACTCAGTAATGCTCATGAGTAAAACGCAGACGTGGGCAAACTTGAGGTGCTTTTTACATTCACTGGGAAAATTAGAGAACTTGTACAAAACCTGTCACCCATGAGAATAACCCGGACCTCTTTGCACCTCCGCAGTTAACAAAGCAGGGCTCTGCTTTTACTTGGTAGGGAAGGAATCCTTTTTGGTTGTCTTTTCTGCCCCCCATGTTACACTAGGGGTGTTACTTTTCTGACACCTTCACGACAGGTCATGCTCCTTTAGTGCACGGTATCTGATACCGGCAATGTACCGAAATGCCACCTGATTTCTACATTCCCAACCAGGTTAAGTAACCTAGGGCCAACTTACTAACTGTGAAGTAAGAAAAACAAAATAGCGTTTAAAGAAGGAGCAACAAACGTATCATGGGAAACATGGCATTTATTTGGGAATGGAGGCGCCAGAAGCCGCTCGTGGGAGCAGTGACTTGCTGGGCTGGTGCCCGCACAAGGCTCTGATCCTCGGGCAGTACCGCCAGCCCCACAGCTCAGGCCACTGCTTGTGGCCAGCGCAGACGATGTTAAAGCAAGGGGATCTCTCCCCCTTTCTGCATTATGGAGCACCCAAAGACAGGCAGACCTGCATGCAGTGCTGGTGTGTGAGACCTGCTGCTCGATCAAACAACCCTTAAAAATGTTTGAATCTGGGTCCCCAAAACCGTCCTTAGCTGCCGCAGAGCCCAAGCGCAGCCGGGGCGGACAAGCAAGCGCCGGGCCAGGACAGCGGCTCTGGAAGCTCCGCGACAACTTCTGCTGCCCTCGACGTCGCCCCGGGCCGGGCAGCCCGGGCAGAGCCCCCGCGCGGGACGGGCCTGCGCGCGCC
>JAWLRI010001080.1:20180-90138 GCA_034781795.1 Crypturellus tataupa
GCGCCCCGGCGGGAGCACCGTGTCTGGCGGGGCAGCGGCGCGGCCGAGCCCCCGCCGTGCTCCGTGCTCGCCCCCAGAGCGGCGGTGCCGTGTTGTAACCCCTCAGCACGGGTCGCTCCTGCGGGCGCCTCTCTGATGGGGTGCTGGTCGCCTGTGTCACCTCCCCAGGGGTGGTTTGTAACCCGGCTGCCCTAAAGGGCAATTTGTCCAAGATTAAATTACCCTGAGTCTTACGTGTGTTACAGGATGAGGACTTGTTCTCCGACACCTGAAAAACTTCAGGTGGCTTCCTTGAATTAGTATTATTCTTAAAGTATACCAAAGCTCCTAATTCCTTCTAAAGTTTCTGAATGGTGTTTCCCCGGTGCGGTGATCTTTTTTTATTCCCCAAACAGGGTAAATATACCAAGTGAGTTAAACCTAAAAAAATACACATTGTATTCTCACATGTGGGGTATTTGGTGGGTGCTCCAGCTTAGCAGTGGTCTTTAAATTGAGTTGGTAGGTGTTGTGATGCACAGGCACCCTCTGTGGTAATTTAAGTTATTTTAGGCCAGCTGGAACGTTCTGGGTCAGTGCCTCGTACTTAACTGTTCTGTGTGTGAGGATGGCTGCATGTGCCTATTGCAAGAAGGCTCCATGGAAAATTTTTATCTAATGGCAGTGGTATTGCAAGGTGGATGAAACTTGCTCTGCAGGCTACTTGAGATAAAACTTCAAGGCTCATCAAAAGAGCTTATGCACGTGATTACCAGCCATGATTACACAGCCTTAATACCTGGAGGACTGGATTCTGGCCTTCTCGCCTCCTAGTTCCTGTACGTCACGTGTTTGTACACAAGGTGTTTGAGGATGACGTGTTCCAGGCTTGTCCACCAAGCAGATAACCTCTTAAATTTTGGAGAGGGTTGCAGGCTTTCTGTGCTTTCTTTCTTGCCTGAAAGGTTCCATGAAGTTCTTAAAACAACTGCCCAATAGCTCTTTAGGTGTATAATACTAATAAAACAGCTCTTGACCTGGAATCCTTGAAGTGGAGAAGCTACTTTCCGAAGTGTATTTTTGGGTGATTTAATGGTGACTTAATAGGTAAACACCTTGTGAAAACTGTATGCTGTCACCCTTTGCAGGAAGACTTGCAGATTACTTGAAGCTTGCTGATGTGTATGCTATTCTATAAACACACTAAACTTGCAGTTTTAATTACTCATATATATATAAGAAATAAGGTGGAATGTATTGTGCACTGACGGTAGAACAGAAATAGTGAAAACTACATGTGTCTGTAGGCCACCTGCATTTATATTAATATCTATATGCATTAAAATATAGCTTCAGAAATATAGAGACTATGCAAACCAATGTTGAGGAGGGACACTGGACCACCAGTAGTTCTGAGAAGGCTCTTTTTTCCCCTTGTAAAGTAACTTTTATTTAAAAATACATAGTAAAATGGGATCTTAGTTTGCTACTGCCTAGAAATGATACTGACCTTTTTTTTAGAGTTACTAGAAATGTATGGAAAAAAAAACTGCTGTAATTTTTAGATTCAAAAATTAAACATATTTAAGAAAAATGGTGAGTGCACATTGTTCAATATGAAGGAAGGGCAGAATCTGCTTCTACAAAAGGCAAAATCTGCTTCTAAATCTGTTGTTATGCAATTAAAATGTAATTTACAGTTTCTCAAAATCAATTTCCTATGTCTTTCGATTGTATCCATATATGCAGGCCCCAGCAGATTCAGTTGGATTTTGTATGGATGCAGTTGTAGAATGAATTAGAACCTTGTAATCGGTTATTTCAGGGGAGAATCACACTTATCAGTAAAAAATATGAGATACGTTTTTTATTTGGACCTTTCTGCAGGTTTTATTTAGTTATGTAAGAATTACATTGGTGGATGCTGAACAAATACAACTTTTTCCATATTTACCCATCTAGGAGGCCTCTTCCTGAATTTTCCATCCTTTGCCTTGGCCACTGAAGCTTTCTTTTTGCAATCTTAGTCAGATGTGTGATACCTCCCTTACTCTTTGGGACCTGGTGAGGCCTGTTTCTGTGATACTTACTCTTTCTAGGCCCACAGAGCTGACTTCCTTCCCTGGTGAAGCCGTGATGGACATGGGTTGCAGTTGTTCCTTGTCCTTTCAGATAACTGTCTTCACCAGTCCTGACTGTCACGCAGTAGCAGCTGTGTTGCTGTGACCACAACTGGGCAGCTGGTCTTTTAGAGCTATGGTCTGCACTGATGCATATTCTCTTATTTAGTCCTATTTAGTGTTTGTTCCCATTAGAATGTAAGTGGGACTTAGCTTGCAAACAAGTTTTAAACTGGCAATCTGTCTTCTCAGAGTTTGCAGCCTGTGTGGCCTCTGTGCCAGAATAACCTTTAGATGAAGCAAGGTGTCTGTTCCAAAGCTGCTTGTTTGTTTGACCTGGTGTGCATTGAACTATTTTAGGATGCATGATTAGTGGTGGATTCCTTCAGAATTTATCAGTGGCTAAATTTTCTGACAACTTCAAATGTTCACTGCTTAGCAAGACAATATTTTCTTGCAGTTGGTACTTGTGGGCAGTTGAGTAGCTTTCTGAAGCTTGATCAGGTTGGTCTGACTCCTAGGTAGTCAGAGCTGTCTTTTTTATATGCTATCATGTTATTATATATTTCTGCTGCCTGATATGCAGTGATGGAAGATCCCTCCAATGTTTCATGTGGATGAGCCTTAATCTGCTGGCCGAGGCAGCTTCCAGCCTGCAGTGAACCAGGCTGCTGAAACAAGTAGGACTTCTGTCCTTCTGTGAAACTTCGACATTGGGGCTCTACCTTGATGATACTGTTTGGCTAGTCTGGATGTAGGTAAAGGTTCAGCTCTAAGCCCTCGGGAGGTAAAATCCTCTTTCTCTTTGAATACGTTCTCTAAACCATGTCTACCCTACTGGCTGCTGGGCTGCTTCAGGTCCCTGATTGTTGCTGTGATAAAGCTGTGTAATTCTTTACTCTATAGCATGTCAGTTAAAAATTGTTAAGGGATGGTCAAATTAGGAAAATAACATTAACACCAATATTAGTAGAATATTTTAAAACAACATTGCGTGTTCCTGACTGTAGTAAAAGGTAGTGCCTGAACTGTCAGGACTATTTGTACAGTATATGATTGGGCCTAAACTGGTTAAGTTGTATGCAGAGAAGTCTGCAACAATTATAAAGTAGTCTGTGTAAATTCTCAAAGCAGCGTGCAGGGTCTTAAGTTTAAGGAAAAATAGGAAAAAAATAGTATCTTGTCTGGTTATGCAGCTAAGGGAATTTAAATGATTTCCTATATCTGCTAGCGCTCCAGGGAGTTATCTGTTTTCTATATATGTTTGTCCCTCTCTCCCCACCCTTGCAAAGATGACAAAGCATGTTTTCTGGTGAACTAGCTTTAGGAGGGCTGCTATTATTAGAAATGAGAAACTATTGGTGTTGTATGTAAACTGTTGGCAACTCTTAAAGAATTAGTATTTTGGAGTGCCATTAGCACCTTTTGCTATAGCTTGGCCAAGTGTACCAATTATGGATTAATAGAAAAATAAATTATAATTGGCATTTTCTGTTAGCTGGAAGAGAAACTTCAGGAACTATAAAGCATCATGATGACAGGGTTAATTACTTGTTCTCTGCCTTTTTTTTTTTTTTTTTTTTTTTTTTTCCTTCTTTCCTGCATGTTTGCTCTTCCTGTTGTTGCTGTCAGTTAAGGACCAAATAGAAAATACTCTAGCTGTATGTTGTCAAATACCTATTACAGCTGACCAAACAGTGAGGAAACAGTACCTCAGACTGAAGATAATTTCTGTAGCTCTTTCTCCTGACTTTCATAGCTCTTCCTCAGTACTGAAAGCAAAGGGAAATATCTTGTCTAATGTTCACTTTTACCCTGTATTCAAAATTCAGCTGTCCAGACCATGTAAATGAGCTAAAAATACCGTGGTATGCATTCTTTAGAAAATATGTATTGAACCTTTATTATTTTAGAATAGACAATTGCTGTGAAGTTTGCTGATCATAAAAGTGATCTTGGAACTGGTTGAAATAGGGGCATGATAAAACCCTGCTCGTTGCCATGTTGCTATTCTAAGAACTGCTGCCGCAGATTGAGGAGAGATGTCTAATTAGTCTTGGGTGCTTTCTTCTGTGTGAGCTTTGAAACCTATTGACTTCAACCTTTATATTTTCCTTCATACAAGTTATTCCATTTATTTTCTTAGTTTGCCTAAATTTTGTATCTGAAACATGTGATGATTTTTGTAATGCTTTGGAAGCAATATAATCGGTAATACTGATAGGTTCCTCATTCACTGGACACCTGTGTTTTGGTGTATTTTTGTTTCTAAAATACTATGGTGAGCACTTTTCCCAGAATATCTTGAAATATTCATCAGAGTTATAAAGTTATTTTTTAATATTGAAATACATATATGATTGAGGTAGCTTGCTACCTTAACAATTAGATTTAAAATTTATAATATTTTATACTTTTGTAATGAATATTTCTGCTCTCAATGCTAGCAATTGAAATTTCATTCATTTAAGGAAAGTAGAACTTGATATTAAGAAAGTCTTAAATCCTGTTAAACATTTCAGGAACTACAGATTTTTAATCTATTAGTACCAATTAAACAAGCAAATGGGAAATATGTATTTATTCAGATTCTTACTGCTTATTAGGCATGAATATAATTTTCATTTTTTTGATAAGAAAATACTAAGTTGCAGTCTTAGCCTGCTAGGAAAATAAGACTTTATTTAAACTTTTCACACTAATCCTAATTTTCTTTTTCATAGTCAAAATTCTCTTTCCCTGCCATAGTTGTGTTCAGCACAGTTACCTTTCAGTGTAGGGGTGTGTGTATTTTGAGTCTTCTTGTGCTTGCAATATGCAGGGATAAAACGCAGCAGCTGCGGAATAGCAAACACGAGTCAGTGTATGGTCACCTTGCTCTCTGTGTGACCCTTTGTTTATCACTTGCATTTCTCATGTGTTTCCTTCCTCTTTATTTTTCTTCCCTATATGTCTTTGTTTTCCTGCTGTAAGTGGGTAAATCATATGTTTTCTTTTTTTTTTTTTCTTCAAAATTCTGCATATGTAAAGGAATATAAGACACTAAGCTTTTCGTTTTATGTCAGCCCTAACCAAATGGACTAAATGATCTCTAGAGGTTCCTTCCAACGTCAACCGTTCTGTGAATCTGGTTTAGGCTGTTACTAAATGACTCCCACTAGACACAAGTTTCTCTGCTTTTCTTGTTTCAGTTTTAGCAGCAACCACATGAGAAATTGTTTCAACCTAGTGAACTGGCCTCTCTCTGGAGAGAGCTGAGGCTGGAAATCAGGAAAATTTGCCAAATTGGTGGATGTGCTTTCCAGTGTGAAGGAAGTGCATCGTGCTTTCTTGCATTTACTGTTGATTAGATCTAATCTATAAATACCCCAAATAATTTCTGCCGTTTTGAAAATGGAGAACTACTTTCTTCTGTAACTTCAGAATATGTTTGTGTTTCTAGAAGAAGTTAGAAGTGGTTAGTTTCGCTAGCGATTTTTTGGTCTTGGTTTTGTTGAGCAAGTGATGGGGACTAAGGTTTCTAGGTGTCTTTTGGAACTTTGCCTGAGAATTGGATACTTGAATGACTTCAGTAGTTACATCGACAGAAGTGTTTATTGTCAGTCTATAATCTTGAAATACTAGTGTACAAGAGTTTCCTTTTTTTTTTCTTTCCCAAATACATCAACATCCTTTGTTAATATTACATGACCTGATCCTGGAAATTTTTGTTTGAAATGTTCTACTGAGTTTATAGAAATATCCCTCTGTGTAAGTTTTATTTTTAGGTGATCACTTGTGCTTCCTTTTTCTCCGTGACTTCCAATGAAGGAGCTGTAGCAGTTGCCCTTCACTCTCCGTGGGCACCTACAGTGTTGCAGTGGGCAGGAGACAGCATTTGCCCAGTGGGGTCAGCCAGGAACTGGTTGCTGCAGTACCTCCAAACCAAGACTGCACTCAGGAGAGGAGGAGAAGAAAGCTACTAAGGCTAAAAGGTTCCTCAGGGTTTCTCAACAGGGCCATCATGCTCTTGGCTTGTGTAGGGGCCAGATGGTCAGAGACTTGGAAGAGCTTTTAGGAGACTCCTTCGTGCTTACACATACATGTTTCCTTCTGAGCTATGTAGGGCAACCCGTCAGTAGTGTTATGTAGCAGATCACTTGAGCTTTGAAGTTTCTTAAGTGTTGTGGGGGCAGCAAACAAAATGATTTTGTCAGTGACAATATTCCAGAGAAATTAAAAGCACATAGAGGACCAGGAGAGAAAGACAGAGTAACTATCCTTTCCCAAAATTGTTGGTGAATAAGCTGTTGCTTTGAGGTAAATGGGTGAAGCAGACAAGAATATTAAGGATTCAGTATTAAGAATTGAAGGAGGGATTGGGAAAGGGTATATTAAACACACAAAAGAGAAAGTCTGGAAATATTTTATTAATATAACAATCACTTTTCTCCTTTACCTTTCCCAGATCCATAGCATATTTGTGATATTTATTAATAAATGAATAAATATCCTTCGTGTAGATGCCATGCTTGAGTTTCAGCTGCTTACAGAGAGCATAAAGGTTGTACCTGTACCTGTCTGAAAAACTGATCATTGTTATTCTAGTCTGATCAAAGAGAGAACCCCTGGCCTTGCAGAACAGGCAATCTTGATTCAGAAGGTATTGAGGATCATGTAAAGTCTGTATGCAGGGCTACTAGCTTGCTGTGAAACACCCAAGTGCAAGGTTGGCTTCCATACTGCATTTGGTAAGGCTGTGATAAGGTTGGCATGGACTGTCTGGCTTGGACCCTCAGGACCCGCAGGAATAAGGAATGCATCCTCTTAAAGGGTCCACATGCACCCCTCAGTGCCTCTCATGGTTTAACTTAGAAGCTGCCAACTTTTACTTTCAATCTGAGGGCAGAAGACTAGGAGACATGTCGTGAGCCCATTTGATGGGACCTGCTGAGATGTCAGGGATTATAATCTGGTAGGTTTGTATAACAGCTATGTGGCAGCCCTGCATAGCTCTAGCTGTTCTGCAGTGGAACACCTGGTAGGACTGTTGATTCTGTCAGCTCCTGGGAAGCTGATAGAAAGCAAAGACCTGGGGGACTTTGTTGGTGTTCCTGCACATTGTTCAAGAGGAAGAGGGCTTGGAGCATGAGCTCAGCCCCCATTTTGCCCATTCCAAATCTGACTTTTCATACTGTGCAAAGCAATGGCCATTTGTCTGAAAAGAGGGATGTGGTCATCAGACTTTATGCAATCACTAAAAAGTCATGTTGTCAGCCCGCAGACAACAACTCCTGTGATGCCTATCTGCATTTGTAATTTTATTTTTGTCCGTTACAGGCTGCCTAAGGTCAGGAGGTAGGAGGACTGGAAAGCAGACTCGAGGTGTCTGCCAAGAGGACCCTGTGCCATCACCCCAGGTGTACTGGGGCTTGGGCAGCAGGCGGGGGTGCGTCACGTGCAGATGGCACCAGCTGGGGAGAAGCTCCCCCAGTGTGAGACATTATATACGTGTCTTGGGGTGTGTGCTTACGTACTACAGTCTCCTCTACAGAACAGAAAAGGATAGCCCTCTGTGGAGGGGCTGGTAGCTGTGGAAGGAGAGGCTAAGAGGGTAAGTTTCTGTTGTGCAGTTTCAAAACACCTAGGGAAATAGATCTGTCTATCCAGGAGACCAGACCAAAGCTATTTTCTAGTAACCCTTCATGCTTCTTGTAATGCAGATGCATGGAGCCTTGTTTTGGCCCCCTGCTCAGTTTATTTCGTGCCAAATTTCTTGCTAATGTAGCCACAGCCAAGCTGGAGCTGACCTGGTGCTCTTGCAGCCGTTGTCTGGTGTAAGTTTTGTGAAGAGACAAAGACTGACTCAGGAATTTTGTGCCACATTGTGTGAACTGATGACAGAAATGTGTACATGGGTGTTGAGAGAATTTTCCTCAGATTTTTCCATTGTGACAGAAAATAGAATATATTTTAAAAACAATTCTGAAATGTTTCTAACTATTATAATTACCTTAAAATACTTCTGAAGTGTGTAAGTTCTTAAGGCAAAGAGAGAAATGTAATGAAATATAGTATATTTTAGTGTGGTCGAAGGTGTTCTGGAAAATATTAAATGGTAGCAAGCTTAGTAAAATTTCTTAACACAAAATACCGTCTCAATATGGGGAAGGGGTAGTGGTGAGCAATGAATGAAGTCAAATCACCTGTCTGATGAAGAAGCTTGGATAGTATGAGGTAGTGACTTACCAACAACACTCTAGTGCTGCTAGGCACCGCTGTGTGGGTAGGTGAACTGCTTCTGTTCGCCTCAGATTGCAGTGTCTGTATCAAACACGAACATACTCCTAGTGAGCAATGATATTTGCTAATCCGATTGCTTGAGCAAGTGTATCTGTAATGTGATTGGACATACATCATTCTCTTGTCTTATGATGGGAAGGATAGTTTAAAAAAAAAAGTTCTTGTCTGATGTGACATGGCTAGGAGTTTCTATGTATTGGTTACGTGAGTATTTGGATTAACTGACAGGGCATCTGTGGAAATGACGTGTGGCAGATGAGCCTTCAGGGCAGCTTGTGAGCTGTAACTCCTCCACTGTACTAAGATACTGCCCTCTGTTCCTTAGCCCTGATGATGAAGAGAAAGTGTATTTGTCTTGGAGTAGGCTACAAGTCTGTAGGAAAAAGCATTTTCTGCCTTTAATCTGCATGCACAAAGGAGAGAAATTGAAGGACATTCTTGCCTTACTCTTAAAACATTTTTTTTTTGACTCACTGTCCAGTCTACCAAGAATTAGACATTAATAGTCAGTTGTAAAAATGATTTTTTTTATTTTCCAGTACTGTGTGTTACCGAATAATTTGGTGACCCTGAACTGTTCTCTCTTACCTCATTTTATACAGCTCTGTCCAGAAAAACAGTTGTAAGGAACTAGAAGTTTTGATGATTACTCACTCTAGCTTTGTAAAGACTTTAACTCTGTTACAAAATCTGCTTTCACAGTTACTTTAAGTCGTCTTCATCGAGTAAGCATGTTTAATAGGAAGTTTGGCTTTGTTGGAGCTCAGATGTAATCTCAGAGGCTACTAGGAATTTGTAGTAAAATAGTGGTTGTACCAGAGGTGCTTTTTTTTTTTAATGGCTGAAGAAAAAACAGCATTTTAAAAACTACAGCAAGTTTAAGCTTAAGAAGGAAAGAGTGTAACAACATGCCAACCTTAAGAAGAAAGTATCTTGTGTCCTGTCAGTGAACTTAAGTTTCTTCTTAAAAATGCAGTGTACTTGTGTTCCATTCATATGTTCCTCCTGGAATCTTGACTTCTTGGTGATTCATCCTCAGATATTCTTTGAGGTGCCTTTTTTTCTTAGATCCATTTTGTTTTGTAGTTTAATCCTCATACTAGTTAAAAAACATTGCAAATTTTTAGAAAGGGAAAAATAATTGGGTAAATTTTTGAGAACAGAAGTTGGGCGTTTTGAAGAGGAAATCATTGCAAGCAGAAATCCAAACTGAAGCTGCATTTATGCTACTGGCACTGGCTGCTAATGTAAATAAATAAGACTCCCCAAACTCAATGTATCAAAATCAAGGAATGTGATAGTTAACCTTGTAATATTGTTAGTATTGTAAACACAGGGCTCTCTGTTCAGAGCTCTATGTTTAGGCTGTAGATGCCTGTTACTGTGTCGGTGTAAGAAGTGGAGACCACTGCTTTTGCTTATTTATTTCTAAAGATGCTGAACTGTGTTTTCAATTAAGATAGGGTGTGGAGATATATCAAGTTTATTGGTCACAAAAATAAGAGTCAAGAATATTAATTGGGAGCACCAGTAGTATTCCCTTTGTGACGAGTATACAGGGCTTCCGCACCGAGATGTATTTGATTCTGGCACAGAATTCTTTGTGCTAGGTTTGGATATCATACATAGGTTCCCAAATGTATTTGTATCAGTGGATTATGGTACTGACCTAGTAATGCCAGTTTGATCGAGTCAGGATTGAGTGAGTTAAATCGGATCCCTTGTGTTAAATTGATCAAAACTGTCATGACTTCCATGACAGTTGTGGCATGAGATATTTCTTGTCCTAGCATAAAGTCATCTGGGATGATTTGTGGGTTTTTTTGTTTGTCCATTTGTTCTTAAGTGTGCTAGACATCTTGAATATGGTAGGGTGAACTTTGAAATTAGGTTTATAGTCTAGTAAAATTGAGTCATAGAATCACAGGATCATAGAATAATATGTTAAAAGGGACCTTTGGAGGTCATCTAGTTCAATGCCTTGCACAAAACAGATCTAATTAGCTTAGTTTGCTCAAGAACTTGCTTAGTTGGGTTTTGAACATATCCAGGGAAGGAGATTTTGCAGCTTGTTTTAAGCATCTGTTCCAGAATTTAACCACACTCCAGTAAAAAAAAAAAAAAAAAAAAAAAAAAAATTCTTGCAGCCTGTTATCACAGGACATATAGTCCCCTGACCAACGTGGTGGACCCCCACTGGACCCGCTCCATTTCTGTGTCTTGTGACAGGCAGCTCAAAGCAGGGCACAGTACTCCAGATGAAGTCTCCCAAACCCAAACAGTGGGGAAGAATCCGTCCTCTGGACTTCCTGCTGCAGCCTAGGATGCTGCTGCTGCTCTTGGCTGGTAGAGCACCTTGCTGATGTGCATTAAACTGCATGGGCACTGGAGTTCAATCCACCCACTGTGCAAGACTGCATTTGTCTGTGTCGAACTTCATGAGGGTTCCTGTCAGGCTACTGCTGCAGGCTGTCCAGGTCCCTGCCATGCAGCGTGTCTAGCACTTGCCCCAATTTGGTGTTGCATGCAGAGCTGCTGAGCACATCCTCCAGCCCACCATGCAGGTTGCTGAGGAAGGCATTAAGCAGTGTTAGTCCCTGTGTTGATGGTCCCCACTAGTTAGTGACTGCCAGCTGAGCTTTGCAATCCTGATCAGTCCTGAGCTTTGCAGTCCTGAGTCCAGCAGTGAATTTTACGACAGATTTATCCATGCATTTACGACAGCTCATGAATTGTGTGATGAGGAGGCTGTGGGACACTGGATCAAAAGTCTCGATAAATGCAAGGTGTCCCCCACCCGGAGCACTGCCCTGGGTCTTAGCAGCGGGCACCTCACTGTAAGAAGCAGTCACTTTGGCCAGAGGTGTCTTGCCTTTGGTAAATTCATGATGGTTGCTCCCAATCTACTTCTTATCTTTCATGTGTTAAGAAAAGCCTTTGAAGTTTTACTCCGTAACTGTCCTGGGAACTGAGATGAGGCTGACTGTCCTGTGGCTACCTTCTTGCTCTAATGTACCTGGAGAAATCTCTTTCATTGCCATTCAGCTCCAGCTGAGCTTCAGTTTTCTTGACTCTGTTCCTTAGTACGGGTACAATATAACCTATAGTCAAAGTGTCATTTCAGCAGCTAAGAGATTCACAGTGATTTTCTTTTCTCAGCGCTAGTGTTTATAGTTTTCCTCCTTCATTTTGATAAAGAAAAACAACGACTTTTTTTTTTTTTTTTTTTTTTTTTTTTTTTTTTTTTTTTTTAATGAGAGGAAGGTGGCTAACATAGGGAATTATTTTGGTAAGTGAAATTATGTGGTTAAAATATATCCTAAGAAGAGGTGTGACATAAATGACTGTAGTTTGAGATAATGACCTTGACCAGCAGGTACAATGTAGAAATTAATTTTCCTTTGCATTGAATGTGTCTATTTCTAGGGATATGCCTCTAGCAATTATGATAGTTAATGTGAATTATCTGCTTTCACTCGTATTCCTTTACATTTATAACCTGACCTAATAAGACAATTAGAATAACTCTAATTAGAATATTTAGCCTAGACACAGATAAAACACCCTAAAGTTTTATTGTTAATATCTTAAAATAACTTCCTCCTGACTGAGAAGTTCTTTGGAAATCTCTGTATGATTTACTACTAAAACCCACCCAAATAGAAAAGGCCAATAAGTACTGCCATGCAAACATTCCATCCAAGGGGGTTTGTTAGCTATGAAAAAATGAGTGTTGTATTTCAGAGGACTCTGAAAATTGCGCAGCAGGTAGCAAATAACAGATTTAGATTAATAACCAGCTGTTTATTTAAATGAGCAAACTTTTCATCTGGCATTCACATCATTGGAGCTGTCAGCTTTCACACTTGAGTTATGGTTGCCTGACGATCAAAAACAAATTTGCAGTTCTTAAGAGTTTAGTATGTACACATCCCATGTTTATAATTCCAGTGGGTTTAAAATGCATCTGTGGGGTGTGTGTGTGTGTGTGTGTGTGTGTGTGTGTATATGTTTTAGAAAGGTATGTTGATGAAATTTACTACATATCCTATCTACTTTGTAGAAGAAGATTTTTTTTCTTCTTTGAAGTGTAGCACCATCATCTTTCTAATGTAAGTGAATGAGTAGTGTGGCCACACAGTTAAAGAAACCGAGAAATCATCATCTGGCAAATCATTATAGACTGTGTAAGGGTAGAGCGTGTTTTGGAGGAAACAAGTGAATCTCCATGTTTCACAAGAGAGAATCTGAGTCTGATTTCTCTCTGTGCAATGTAAATTGTCATCCCTTACACTCATCTGTTGGTTTCTGTTGCACCAGTGTGTTCCCCTCTGATCTGTAATGCTAGCAGCAGCTTTCCTGCAATCCTACTGTGAGATACATTGCAGAACTGGCAGGTCTAGGGTCATCTGGCAACAAAATAATACATAAACAACAAAATCAATTATTTTCAGCTGGATCAGCTGTGCGACGACGTTCAGGGTGTCAGGGAGTGTATACTCTTTCCTTTTCCTCAGCAATTGGTCTTTCAGGAGCCCCATTGAAATTATACCAAATTAGCAATGGTTTGGACATCTGCAACATTATTGCCTACTCCAAGTAGGCATGTGTTTAAAAAAGAAACAGAGAAAAGACAAGAAATGCTGCACTGGAAACTTCCCTCATTAAAAATGTATTTATTTTCATATAGCAGTTGTTAAGGAATTCTCTGTGGTATCTTCATAAAAGAGATAGTGGTTGCTTTTTAAGAAAAGTAATGATTGTCTGAACTTTTACAATCCATCTCTCTTCTCGCTTTCTTATGATCTTGGGGAAGAATTGCCTGCCTTTCAGCAACTGGCCATGTACTGAGCTGTATGTATGTATTTTTTTATTAGTTGGTATAAGCTGATATGGATAATGGAATAAAAGGGACAGTTGTGGAGATTTGAGTTCAGCAGCTGCTTATTGCTTAGCAGAAAAGATATGTAGCTGAAGTTTTTGCCAATGTGTACCATGAGCTCAAAACCATTTTTTTTCCTTTAGAAAGCATAGCTGTTGAATTATGAAGAAAGCTCTTTAAAAACCTGCCTTATGTGACTTTCTATGATAGCCCTTAGTTCCACTAGCAAGCTGTGAAGTGGATAAGATGCAAAGAGACAATCTGCTAGAGCTGATTCTTGTGGCGAGAGGCTGGTTTAATGTCCTGTTGTTGAGAGCAAACAGGCTTTTTAGTTGGTAAAGATTCTTGGGGCTTCATCTACACTCCTTCCCAGAGCACTTGCAAGAACAGAAATATATGTAGCTCTGTTTATACAGGGACTGAATGTAGGGCAGTTCTAGTATCATATAAGCTTATTTTGTTGGCTTGAATTCAAGTTTGAATTAGAGGGATTATTTTATTTTCTCACATAAAGGGATAGAATGTAGCTGAGGTGATCCAAAATGTTTTGATTCTTCTTGTCTGTGTTCACTACTTTTGACTTGCATCTAACTTAGTTTATTGGTGTGGTGGTGTGGATTGTTATAAAGTTTATTATAAAGTTTGGGGGTTTTATGGATTGTTATAATTTTTTTTTGTAACAAAGTTATAAAAATGGTTATAAAGGATTACTTGTTTAAACTAAGTTAAAGTTGACCTAACTACATCACTTAATTTTAGAAAAGTGGCTGAAACTGATTGTATCTGCTGTTTCTCTTTCTGTTTTCAAGGTGTTCATTTGCTTCTTCTAAACATAACAAATCCCCATAATCATTCTCCTCCCTCCACCTGTTTCTATTTCAGTAATAGAATATTTTGTTGATCTCTCTTTGAATGAAAACTGAGGCTGACATAAAATGTACAAAGCAGATTTCCAGAGTTTGTTAACATGCACCTTGTGAACCTTTTAAATATATTTTCATTTAAAGGTTCACAATTTCTAGAATGAGCTTACGAATTGTAAAAACAGTTCAGTAATTGTAGTTTTGGGATATAAATCAAAAGTTACTGTCTATCCATAAAAGCCTTGTCAAACCAGCTTATGCAAGTGTAAAGGGAGGGGAGAGGAAAATAATCTTGAAAGCTTTTCTGTCTTGAGTAGTGTGAGAAGCAACAGCTAAATCCAAGCTAAATACAGTGTGACATTATTGCTCTTGGATTAATCCAATTGTTAGTCTATTAAATCATTTGACACACAAAACATCTGTTGAGCAGTGAAGGGTGAGATGAGGTAGAGAGGACAGATGATTCTTATTTAGTAGTGTTCAGCTTGGGCAACCAGGAGGGATCAGCAGGAATACTGCAGTTATTCGCAAGAAGTTAGGGGGCTTGACTTTCTAAAATCAACATCTAAAATAATTGCTTAATACTTTTTTATTTAAAAAATGATTATTTTATAGCCTTCAGTATTTTAGATTTACTGTAGAAAAAAGAAATCTAAAGTTAGATCAATAAAACCAAAATATACATATAAAATTTCTTAAAATATTTTGAAGTGTTTTCTTGTGAGTGCTGCAATTACTTGTTTTATAGAGTCACTACAATCATTTTTATATAACCTGAAATATGAATGTATCTTAGGATTTTAATTTGCCTTGTATTTTGGAGGAAGGAAAGAATAGAGCAGATGGAGAAGGTGGAAGAAGAGGTTAAAAGAACAGACCATTAGACTTCTTAGACCTAAGAAGTTAGGATATACAGAACTGTGTCTGAAACTTCACTTGATGGGTTCTTTACTTGATTGCTATAACCTTGGTGCATAGTAAGAATATAACAACGATGTTAATAGTTTGTTTCACACATGTTAAGTATTTCTACTAGCAGTGTAGCATAACAATTTCACTATCAATGAAATTGTTACTGCAGTTGATACAGCTTTCCAATTCTGCCTGTCACACTGGTGAAGACAGTAATTTGAATCCTAAAATAGTGTTCCTAATCACTTGACAAAAATGACACTTGCCTTAATTATAGAAAGGTATATAGGTGAGCAAACTCCATTTATACTCAGAATTGGAAGCCAAATTAAAAGGCAGACAGGTGAAATTAACAGAAAATTAAATTTGACGTCTGCTGTATATGTGATCCTTGACAATCCTTCTTCCACTCTCCCTATCACCAAATGTGAAACAGCAACCTATATATATGTGTGTGTGCATGTGTGCACACATGTATGAATATGGGGAGAGCCAAGTGCTGGCAACAGGTTGGATTGCAGAGGGAGTGAAGCAGCATCCAGGGCCGCACAGGGAGGAGGGTGATCTCTGCTCAGCCACAAGGGGAAGGGAAGAAAAGGAATATGTAGATATGCAGAGGATGGTTATCTGAAGCTGCTGCGTTTTCCTCTAAACTAGAAACCGTCATGTATCTACCTGTCAGTTGCAGTTACAAACCAAAATT
The DNA here is from genome assembly GCA_034781795.1 of Crypturellus tataupa. Taxonomy (NCBI): domain Eukaryota; kingdom Metazoa; phylum Chordata; class Aves; order Tinamiformes; family Tinamidae; genus Crypturellus; species Crypturellus tataupa. The sequence goes on from JAWLRI010001080.1 coordinate 35,922, forward strand.
AACAACTGCAATTCAAATCCAAGTAGAACAAGGCTATAGACACCTTAGAGGATCTTTTTGGTGAAAGCTGTATCCAGGGTGAGGATTGCTTGTGGATGAAACGGAGGTAAAGTCTGAAAACTGTCAGATGGATTAAGGAGCAGGAAACCTATTGAAACAACTTTGAAGTATGGTTAAGATATAGATGCATTTGACACTGGGTAAGCTCATCACTATGCTTGTGATTTTTGATACATTGTATCCTTGCCAGGATCCCATTGATTTGCCTGCAAAACCATCTAGCTAATTTGTAATTGGTAAATCATAATATGCAAACCACCCTACGTGCTAAATTATCGTGGGACTTTTCTTCATTTTAGCTATTGATTAAAGGTTATCTGTCTGATCTTAGAATATAGCGTGCTGGTGCAAATGTGGCTAGAGTTGATGAGGAGTTGTTGATCTGGAATAAAGGTCCTTTCATTGTGTGAGCATGTTCTACACATACAACATATACATACTTGTGTATGTTGATGCATTAAGGCCCTGTGTATTTCTCAGAGTCTACATAGCTGTCTGGAAAGTCAGTAATGGGTGCTATGACAGTTCAGGCATGAGTTTTGCCCTTCCAACCTAAGGCAGATCAGCTTCTTTTAAAGGGTCTGGATTTCTGCCACTTCAAAGCTAGTATAACCAACCAGCTCTTCAGAAGACATTCATCTTGCAGTTAGCTTCAGCATGTCCAGACAGAGTTTCTGTAAATTTCCTCTAACCATCTAAAAAAAAAAAATAGATAAAACTTTGCCTGCAGTATTTGGTTGATTTTAAGTAAGGGATTTTGAATTCAAATACCTTAATTAGTTCTGTAGTATGCGCTTGGTTGGTATGAACTTAGTAGAAAGTACTACAGAACTAGTTTGAGTGCTTAAATTAGTGAAATGTCAGGACTTTCCTTGCCTCTAATAGCTGATTTTAGCCTTGGCTGCCTCTAATAGCTTATTTTAGGGTTGACATGTTTTAAAAGAAGATTTAAACAGTGTCTTCAGTTTTGTCTGCAAGTTGTGTTGCTAGAGTCCTTTTAAAAAATCACCAGGGGACATTTTATTTACAGACAGTTGAAAGGAGACCATTCTGATGTCTAGATTCTTTTGAATCCCTAAGATTATATACCAGTTATTTGAAGCATGAGAGAATTGGGCCAGTATCTACTGTACTTAGTATGGTGTACCAAATTGTGTGAGTTTTTAAGAAATCCTATTAACATACCAAATGAGATTTGGATCTCTGTAGCCATACACTCAATTGCAAAAATGGAGTATAGGACAAAAGGTCACTGTTTTATCTAAGTTAGAACTTTCTTTGATAATTCTACATTCCCTCAACTCTGAGTGTGAATCCTGCTGTCCGGTTTGATGAAGTTTTATTAAGTCAGGTGGAATGTTTATCTTGCATGTAGAACTTTGGGTTTTTTGAATAGTACCAAAATAATACCAAAAGCAGCCTGATATTTGGAAATATGATCTTTCAATTTAAATAAATAAATATAGGCTTCTGTGTTCCCTGTTGCTTTTAATACTCTGGCGAATTTTTAAAACAAGTGTATTTCTCGGGGCATACACTAGAGGAATTGTATCAGTGTGTTATTAATTTTGTTTACATGTTGCAAGATAAATTTCCAAGGGAAGTTCATGCTTTTTTTCTTGTTGTAGTTACCAGCTTTTCTAGGTTAGCAGCCCATCACTTGATCTCCTCCTCACCCTGAAAGTACAGTTTATCTGCATTTACTTACTTATGTATCAACAAAATTGTCTACTCACTATGCCAAACAACTTTTACTTATCATAGCTCTGTTCTTCAGCATTTTAACTGTGTGGGTTGTGTATAATTTTATATGCTGCTGTAGTTATGTTACTCTGTCAGACATGAACTGGAAGATATTTGCTTTATTCTGACAGTATATTTTAAAATTACTTTATTTGTACGGGGAGAAGCTGAAAAGGAGCATAGCATTTACTTTTAAAGAACTTCTGAACTGCTTCTCTACTGTCACCAAATACTTCACTGCTGATGTAGTAGAGGAGGCTGAAGTATGATGATGACTGAAATATAGAGGGCATTTCAGATGATAGGAGTTCTCAGGTGGTTTGAACACAGTCTCAAGTTTTAATTCCTCAAAGTTGATGCAAAATTTGCCTATTTGCAAGCTAGACCTAAATTTTACTGTGCATGAACCAAGCAAGGTGGTTTTGTACAGCTGTAGAAATAGATTTTTCTTCTGTGTCCAGTTCCTCTGACAGATTTCTGAAGAACACAACCTTTTTCAACAGTTCCTAGTTGACACAGACTTCAACACTTGCCACTGTAACCAGAGAGGTGCTTCGTGCTTTTCAGTGTGTGACTTGAGGTGATAGAACAGAATTAATACCTTGCTTGAGATAATGTCTAACTGGGTTGAGAATAGAAATATGGTGTTGAGGACTACCTGTTCATGCAGAGTTGCAGCTTCCCAGCTACAGGCAGGACTGAATAGATTAGGAAAGAAACTAATTGGGAAGAAAATATAATTTCACCTCCCATCCATACCTTAAACTGGGAGTAATTGAGTTCTTCCTACTTATTAGAGTTATTATGATTTATGTCCATGAAACAGCTCTCCTTAGAGCTATGAGTTCGATTTGTGGCAGCTTCATGTCTTGCCTTCAGAAGAGAACTGAGGCTGATTTGTGGAGGAACTTTATATTATATTACTTAATATTATTTATGTTGACCATAAATCCTAACTCTTTTTGTCAGAAGTTCATTTTCTGAAGCTGATACCCAAAGTGAAAATATGAAATCTAAATAGCCCTTCAAATAAGTAAGTATTTTAAGCTAAGTTTCTATCCTCCCTCATTTTAAAAGGAAAAAATGGGCTCCCTGCAAGTTTGTTCATTCTTGTTTTCTAAATGTTAAACTGCAAGACAAGCCTATTTAAATACTTCCTTAGTGTTACTGGTTGACATAATAGTTGTCTGGGTTTTCATCAGGGTGTCACTTAATCAGTGGTAGGAAAGGCATAAATTAGACAAAAAAAAAAGAAGTTGAGAATGTTAGAGCTGGTAGCCTAAAATTCTTGTCAGCATCAGTTTCACGCTTTTGGAACTTGACTGAAGCAAGTTTTCCACACTGCACTGATGGAATTAAATTTATATAATATTTGTTGACTGCATTGCAGCATTGTGACTGTCCAGAAGTACTCCAGTTTGATTCAAGTCTAGTCTTCACTGCTTTGCTTTTTAGAGTACCCTGAATGTACATTTTTTTTTACACTGTAACCTATGTCAGCCCAGTAGCTTGAATTTCATTGCTTTGTTCATATCTCTGATGAATCTGCTAGAGTAGGTGAAGATTTGCCTACTGAATTATGTAAGGCATCAACCTAGAAATAATTTATTCCTTAGACATGAAGAATAGATAATAATGTTAAATCATTTGTGATTGAAATCACTTTCCTTTGATAATTTGGTCTTTGATTTGGTCTTGGTTCTCTGATATCAGTAAAAATGGACCCTTTCCCTATGTTATTGTACAATTCAAAATACTACTCTTTTGTAGTAAAAAATTTTGAAAGATGGAGAAGGGAATGGATATTAACACGTAAAGAAGGTTCTGGAAGTGTCCCTGAAAGTTGCTGGTATCGTTAGAATAAAGTTGCGAGCGTAGTCAAAGGCAGAGAAATGTTTTTACCATGTATTTGCTGATAAATATGACAAAGCTGATCATTTTAAGTGTGCACAAACAAAAACCCGTGAGAGTAAGTGTGAGAACTTGTTTGTTACGGGAATTAAGTGTCTGCCATAAACATCTGCATAAGCATATTTATAAGCTAATTGCAAACTTTAAAGCCTGGTTTGCACAAAGGAAACATGGATTCCATCTAATGGAATGGCATAAATGGAATAGCTTTTTAAAATTATTATTATGGGTAAATCTGAAGTTGGATGTAAGATTCAGGCTATGGGGAAACAATTTAGTATATATTCATCACATCATGGCTTGAAACAGAGGTGAAAAGTACATCTACAGGCCTAAAAGTATTTGGTAAGACTCTGAAAGTTAGTATTTTAAGGTATTGGACTAGATCATCTCTAGAGATTCCTTCCAACCTGTACCATTCTGTGATTCTATGATTTTAATCTTATTTTTAATCTTAAATAAAACAAACCAAAACCCACAGGTACTGTGTTCGTGGTCTGCCTCTGCACAAAGTGCTTTTTGAACAGCCTTTTTCTCCCCACCAAATATCAGTCCTATAACATGATATTTCCTATAAACATGATAATTCCTACTTTGCAAATATTTTTTCCAGGTTCTCTTTTTCTTTTGATATCAAATTTAGTGTTTTTTTTTTTTTAAGAGAATTGCATTTAAATATTCTAGGGAATTGTCTGAGCACTCTTGATTGTTGTAAAATGTATTAGTTTTAATTAGCAGTTTCTTAAGCTTCTCTCTTCTATTTTAAGAAAAAAAAAAATAAAAGTAAGCTTAAACAAAATATCTGGTCAACGGTTGACCAGCGCATGACGTGAGTGGAGAGAGGAGCACTTTTTGGTCTTGAAATTGCTCTGATCTAATGAGGAAAGGGCTTTGCTTGTCTGTGGAAGGTTGCACAGTTGGCTGTGCATAGGAGGGCTGGGTACACATTCTGCTACGTCTACATGTTTCTTGGAAAAACAGACAAGAGAATAAAAGGGAATGACACTTTAGAGGGTAATAATCTCTCCAAAGTGAGAGGTGGGTAACTTAATAGTGTAATAAAAATACTCAAATACTAATTAAAAAGGACTACTAGTCCACATATTAGTTGATAAAAATACAGTCTTTAATAAAAAGATGTTGCTTATTTCATCAAACAACATTTCTGTTTTTTTAATCTAGTAGAAATGTGTCAAGATTTTAAGAAACTACAAGTATGCTCTAGAGAATTTAAAAAATTTATGGATGTGGTATTAATTGTTCGTCTCTGTATTCTTTTTTCAGACCAGTCTTTCCATATGGGGATGGGGAAGTCTTGGCGTTGTGCTTTTTCTAATAACTTTTGGACCCTTCGCTATATTTTACTTTGCGTTTTATATCCTCTGCTTTGTGGGTGGGTAAGTATACAACTTAGTGTCTGCTATAATTTCCTGTGAAGGTAGAATTGTAATGTGTGTATTAGTGAAAAAGAAAATTGCTCTGAAAATCTGCAATGAGTTCCATGCAATAAATGTTTTCATATTTGAGAATCTCCTATTTTGTGAGACCATTTTTTTTGACATCTCAAATTTAACCAAAATAAATTTACTGTTGAATAGTGCTTCTTATAGTATCCTTGACAACACAAAAATATTTCTGATTCAGGAAAAAAATATTAGTAGCTATTTAAAATGTGGTGATAGGAGAATAAATAAGAAATTATCGTCATTTTTTTCTGTTACCATCTCAGTTCTTTCCTCATCTATTATGTAATCACTATGTCCCTTTTTCTTGTCACAACCTTGGTTCCTATATAAGGTATACACTTATCACTCACGAGGAAAGCCAATAGGTTGTTTTTCTCAGATGGTGAAAATAAGCCTGCATATGACTACATTTTGTGCAGATGAATCAGCTCAGCAATTGTAGATGTTTCATACTTTAAACTAGATTCTCTATAGAAAGGAAGGGAAGAAATAAGTGCTTTTATTTTTAATACAGGTGTTACACCGTGTATTATATTTTCTGCATCATAGCTTGCCTAACTTTATTTTTAATGTCAGTCCAAGTGTAGGTGGGATATTCCTACTTCATCTCACATATACATCTATTATCTGCAGTGCAGTGATGTTTCTTTTCTCTCCAAGATCCTGCCTGACTTCTAAACAGGCATTTGGGCTACTTGTTAATATTTTTATTTTTCTCTTTAAAAAAATAACCTAGTCGTCTTATTGGGTGTAGTACACAATGTATGCCTGTATGCCAGATTTAAAGATGTAGCAGAATTTGGTAGCTAGAATTACTGACCTTGTACTAGTATTTTAACTATATAAACTTTGGAATTCTATTTCTGAGGTTTCACAAAAGTAAATATACAATAAATAGGATTTGGTTAGAGTAAAGCTCGTTTTTTAAGTAAATGCCTTTGTTTTGTTGAGACAAAAGTTCTGTATTAAAAGTTTTGTATTACTATGTTTTTAGTATTTGCAATATGAAAAATAATGTGAGATTTGATTAAAAACTAGATAATTAACCTTCCTTCATACTCAATTTCACTTGCTTGGCTTGTCAAAGGTAACAGACATACTCCCAGACCTCTCATTGGGTATATCTCAAATCTGCTGCAGTTTGTAACTGTGAGCCTGACTCAGGCCAGCTCTGGTATCTTTGCTAAACCATTGCTGCTTTGGTTCATTATGGAGTGTTTTTAACATGCACTGATCTTCTTGAGGCCAAATTCATCCTGTGGTAGCATCTATTAAACCGAACCTTGTATCCATCTTCCTTGGATGTGTTTATGTAGGTAGATATTAAATCCTATCCCTTCCAGTAGAATGCTATTACGTTTTTAGTTTAATGTACACATATTTTTGGCTAATACTGTGATCAGGCCCTTTTTTATGCTGTTAATCTTTTGAGAAGCGTGACATGTACTTTAAGCTCCAACATTCAGTATGCAGAGCCGGGAGTACTAACTAGGTCAAACAGGTATATGTCAAAATTATTTGTCTACATAAATCCTTTTGAATTACTTTCCACCTAGTTACGCAAAGTGCTTAGTTCTGTTCCTCCTACAAACACAAACTGATACTCATGTTTTCAAGTAGCTTTTCCACCTGTGATACAAATTACATATTCATAACACCATTTATATAAGTTAAGGAAACAAAAATGTTTCATTTTTATGGTAGCTTTCTTAACTCCTTACTTAGCTTTCTTGAGCATGGTAACAGTTTTGAATCTGGATTTTTAACCTGTAATTTAATGTTCATATTTTGAATTCTTATTCTAACTTTTTATGCTTGCTTAAAAATGGTGGCCCATGTCAATGTTTCCTGACTTCTACTACCTGGGAGTCCCTTCTGTCCCATTCTACAGCTCAGACAGGGGGAACTGCAGTTGGTTGCATCCTTATTATTGACCTGAATATTTAAAATACATGCTAGTAAGTTGTGAAAGGAAACATTAGTGATGCCATAGATGTATCAATGCAGTTGTTTTCTACTGTTGCTTTTGTTCTATATTATTTCTTTTTGCTGTAGTTCCCCCTTTGTATCCTAAAGGCATTGGGAAAGGGGTAGAGAAAGGAGTCTGTGACTCTGCCAACAGCCATAGGCTTCTGATGTTGTCAGAAATTAATTTTTTTTTGGCAATTTGAGGAATTTGTTCTGCCCTCAAAAATTATAATTAAGAATATTGATTCATGTCCCAAATATACGTGACTGGCTGCCTACACTGATGATTCTAATTGCGAACCCAATTGGGGTTAGTTCTGAAGCTGCTTTTTGACTTCCAGAAGAATTCAGCTGAGGCTGTTACTTTTCAGAGTCGAGGTGAAAATGATAAATATTCATCTGTTGTTAATGTGTCCCTGTGAAAAACTGGTCTTCCAATAATCTCAGGAAAAACTTTACAAACTAAATTTAAACACCCTATGATCTCTTCCTTTTTTGGTTTTATTATCTTGAAGAAAAGTCTAAAATGGTTTGTCTTTACTGGGCTGAATATCCTTCAGTCCTTCACAGATTAGGTAGCTCATCAGGACTTTCCAGCAAAGTTACTTAATAGTAGTATTGGGTGGTGTGACTACATATGCTTTTCTAAAGCATCCAAAACAATAAGTCAGGGAATAAAATGTAATAATTTCAAATATAGAGGCAGAAACTCCTAGAATTTCTAGTTAAAAAATATTTCCAAGCATCTAAGAAGATGAGCATACATTTGAACTATCTTGATAGGATATTGTATTTTTAAACGAGTCATTAACTTCAAATGCATTATTTTATAATATTTGACAAAAAAAGCTGTATAATCTGTAGCTAGTTACTTCCAAAACTTCTGTCCTTTGGATAAAGAGAAGGGATGTCCCCTTTTCAGACGTTGTTAATGTGTGTCTGAAGGTAAAACAATTTTTCTGCAAAAATTATTATTTGATAAACTGATTCCTTTAAAAATAGGCTGAGGTTTCTTAGTAGTAGAACATTTTTTTAAAAAAAAAAAAAGCTGTTTTAATTATTTACTTTTTAACAGTTCAATTATTTTTAGTGCATTGAAACTAATATTGAATAATTAGCTAAGCACTTTTTTTGTCCTCAAACTGAATTATGATACTAATAACACCATCAGTGTTAGGATTTTAAAGCTCTCTGGAAGCAGTTGGAGCAGCTGAATAAATAAGCTTTTTAAAAATATATATTATTATTATTTCTATTTTCCCACTTCCTTAATTGTCTTTCAGTCATCTGTAGAAAGTATGGTGAGTAAAGATGGTACTGTAAGTTTTGAGGCAGTCTATATATCAAGAGGAATTTTATTCTAAAACTTTTTGTCCTGGAGTTACATATAAATGACCATTTCCCAGTGCTTGAATTATTGAGCCTCTTAATTAAAAGAATGGTTCTCAGCTTGGCAGTTAGAATCATCAGAAGGATTATTGGTGAATATGAGTATATTGGTAATGATATAAGTAAGGATAGCATGTGTCAGGGAGCAGTTTATATTACAAAAAATATATATGTATAATTGCAGCATGTTTCTATCTAACCCAGAACAGTTTTTTGAGTTCTTGTGGTCACAAGTGTTGGTCACATGATCACGTTCAATTCCATACTTTGCAATGTATGTTTAAAGAGCTATGCATGTTCAGCCTTTCATGCTTAACTTTTTAAAGGCTAGTTTGATTACATTGCATCTGAGGGGGGGGAAAAAAGAAGACAACTTCACAGCTTTTAGGTTTTCATTTCTTATTCAAATATCTTCGTGATGTACGCATATATGTGTTTTTGCTCTCTACTCCCAGTGTAATAAACTATATGTATTATGCCTTTCTTATTGCTGTTGCATTACAGTCAAACTTTTTATAACTGTTACATTTACCCTCATGCCTTTGTTTATATCATAATGCAAAACAGTCCTGCCTAATTAAAAGTCATAAATATCATTAAGGATTCTTGGAGAAAAAGATAGTCAATTTATAATATAACATGCTTTTAAGATTCCAGAAGTGCATGAAGTCAAATTTATTTACAGAATTAATGAACATTGGGTTTGACTTGAGCTGTCCTCTAGACTTTTCTTTGGCTAGCTGTTCTTATGCAGCCTGGCAGGAACATGTTTTTTTTGCAGCTTGTTATCCTAAGTTTCATGTCAGAAACTTTTCCTTCTTCTCATGTAAGTGTATGCAGCCAGTAACATTATTGCATCATTTTCCTCCTGACCTGGACTGCTGGGTATTACACCACAATGTCACGGCTTGAGCACAAGCAGACTGTCTTAATGCATGTACTCCTCCTCCTTTGCACTAATGTTGATAGATGACACTCATCTCAGGTTCTTACCATGCAGGAGACTGTAGGATAGACTATGCCATGTAGATACCCAGGATGGTAGGAACTGGTGCTGCTCCTAATACAAGAGTGAGAAACTTAATGTTTTCTGCTCAGAATCACTGACACAATACCACGCTACGGCGTGAAAGACCTCGTTTCTTGGAGACTCCTTATATACTGTCAGTTTATAGTGTGGTGTGAAATATTTTCTAAAGGAATTAAATATGACTTTGTTGTTTTAGCTAATATCTTTTTCTTTTATAGGGGCTTTGTGGTTACTCTTTTATTTGGAAAAAGCAACTCAGAAAAATACCTTGAGCAGTGTGAACATTCATTTCTTCCCTGTACGTCTGTTGGGATCCCTAAGGTAACAAGAGATTACAGCTCTGAACTTCTAGATCAATTTTTCTAACTTTGAAGATAAAAATTCCTTTCTATGTAAGACTTTGAAATGTGCCATTTTCCTAAGATATGTTAACTATCTTTCATGTTTTGAGACAAGCTTCTTTTGGAGGTGAAAATCTATGTGTGAAAGTGTAAAATAAGGTTTTTCTTTTTTGAAATACAAACTTCTTAAGCATTTTTAGAAAGTTTGTAAAACATAACTGATTAATATAATCTACTAGGAAATTACTAAACTTTCTAAGCTATTTGTTTTTATGTTATTTTTGCCTTACTCGAATAGCAGCTACTTCTTCCATGTTCTCACATAGTTGTCATCACTATTTAGGATTCTTCCATCATCATTTTTTTATCCTTTCCAGCTCTGTTTCTTTATGATCAGGAAGATGCTGAAGTCTAGATTTAAAGCTCTTCAGGGAGGTGGAAGTCTTTGTCTTTAAGACCAAGCAGAAATCAGGGAAATGTGCACATAAATGCAGAGGAACAGTGAGATCCACTTTTGTGCTCTGACATCTTTTTTTTTTTGATCGTTAAGAGAGACATCCATCTGGTTGATGAATCTAAATTCAGGCTTCCTAATTGGATAAATCTGCATCTCTTTGACACAGAATAAATTCTTACTATCCAAGTGGTAGAACTGCTAGGAGTTCTTGGTTTATGAACCTGTGCATCTCAGCAGTTCAGAAGTTTAGATATATCCTGACCTAATCAGTTTGAGCTATTTGGAAGAGGAGGGAAAAAAAATCACCGAAAGTTTGCCAGTTATGTCATGATACTGAAACTGTTTTGACTGAAACACCCTTCTCTCCATTCTTAGCTGTCAGGTGTTCAGTGGAGTCACAAAACTATCTCATGGCTCTCAACACTGCATGTTATCTGTGAAAGGGGGATTTCAACTCTCTTTATCAGTAGCACATTGAAGGAAGATTTGTTTTGGGATTCAGCAGTATATTTTTTGTAGTCACAAGTAGTTTTTGTGACCGATTCGTAGCTCAGTTGGTAAGTTGCCTTTTCCTATAAACCCTTTTTGAATCTGTGGAGATAAATTTGGGCCTTGGATATATTCTAAACTACTGATCCAAGTGAAAAATACGAAGTTCATAACATTTTTACTACAGCTGCAAAAAGGCAAGTCTGCAAATGATTAATTCTGTTCTATTAGGGGGGACTGTTCTCCTTTCAAAGACCTAAAGTCCTGGATTCCCCAGAGAATTAACATTTGCTTTCACATTGCCTGAAGTGATGCTGTCCTTCCATTTAAGAAACATTAACCTATTAAAAACCTAGGAAATTCAGTTTCAGGGTTTAAAAAGTTGCTAAAATGAGCTACTATATTGTTCTCAGTGCTTAATTATACAGATTGCGATATACTTTTAATGACTTTCATGTTTTCTGTGAAATTCTTTCTGTATTTTGAACTTAATTTACAATTCCAAAAAACTTTGTGACATTTTATCACTTCTTTAAGCTCCTTGTTTACACATGCTCTGATTGCTTTAGAGTAGGATAGCATGTCTTTCTGTGCATAATCCTTACAATCTTGGTGCTTTGACTTCTGGTTTGAGCATAGATTTTTAACACACGTCATTTTTCTCATATGGCCAGCCCTGATGTGTTTGTGAATTTATTGTGCAGTGGTACTTATTTTCAGCTGTCTTGAAATGAAAACAATTTCAAACTGGTCTTAGACCAGTGAATGTTCTCAGTGGTGGTTATTGTATAGGTTATAATTCTTCTCAAATCCATATTCATTTTGTTTCATCATTAGCCTTTCAGTTGCTCTGTTCTGAGGAGTAACATCATAATGTGGATTTCTTATAAGAAGCTTTCTTTTCCCTAAAGACAGTGGGTTGCTTTTTAATGGATTGTTTTACAGGTTGAGTTAAGTGTTCAAATGCTTGACTTTAAAGTAATCGATTATAGCTCAGAGCACCAAAATATGAATAATATAAGTAATATGAAGATTGCACCTGACTCTAAGTTATAACAGAGGACTTGGTACAGATACTTCTGAGCTTCTTGTTATTCTTCGTATTGAAATTACTGTATCTTATACATAGTAGTCAATGTGTAACAAAAGCTTCACACAAGGAGGTCTGATTATGTGAGTCTGCTGGATGGTTAATGTCTTCTGTGCTGTTTTTTCTTTGCATGCATGCAGGCTTAAAAATTAGGATTAGACTTCTACGTGTAGTTTACATTAACTTCTACATAATTCTATGTAACTTTCACGTCAGGAATCTACTAAGTGTTGTCATGTGCTGGTTCTGTAAGCTACATATTGCTTGCAGATCTGTGTTAAAATAATATTGAATAAAAGGTAGACACTTCTTCACTGTAAATTGGAATGTCATTTGCAACAAAATCATTAGATTCAATCTAACTTTAACAGAACTGTATAATGTCTAGGTATTATCATAATTGTCATCTTGCCTGTCTCACCCAAAAGGCCAGGAGATTTTTCTGTAAGCTAGGTGCACAAAGAGGTGCACAAAGCACCATTAGATAGGTTGTGACAGTTTCTTGTACCCTTGTCAAACCTGAATGGTTACTGTGTAAGTACTAGTTATGGGTCTGATCCCTTTCTGAGTCAGAGCCACATGCTGCAGTGTGCCTGAATGCAGACTTGAAAATCTCCTGTGTTCTAGCCAGCCATGAAAGCCTCCCTGGCCTGTGTCTGCAGGTGCATGCTCTGAAAGGAGCCTCCTTTACATTAACCAGTTATTTTGAAATAACTGGTAGTTCAGCAAGCAAAATTTTGAAGTCTTTTCCTGTCCACCTGTTTGTAGGAGCTTGAGCTTGCTTGTACCCAGACTCTGTCTTTGTGGAGCGTGTATCTCACATCAGTGATTTCTATTAGCTTAAAATGAAGCAATCAAACTTAAAAAAGAGGGTATTCATTTTTCCAAACTAGTGATTTAATGCTGGTGGAATGTGTATCAGACGAATATTGTATGTAAAGTGTCAGTTAAATAGAACAGTTTCTGTGTGTAAGTTGGATGCTTTAAGTCCATCTTCGAAATTAATGTATGGAATCATGGGCTTAAAAGGGATATTGCTTGTAAAATAAGAGCTACAGTGGAAAAAAAATGCCAGTAGTTATTTATAGCTACTTGAATTAAAAGCACTGCTTCTGATTTTTAGGTGACTTCAGACATAACAAAAGCAAATGAAATTATACTGCACTTTCATAAACCTCTCACATATGGCTTGACCTCATAGCTAGCTGTGTTCTCATCAGGGAGAGAGGACCTTCTGAAGTCTGCTGTATCCTGCATTCTGAGAGCTTACGAACATTTTTTTTTTTTTTTTCCCAGTAAAGTTTGGAAAAGTTGCCTTTTGTAGAAAAGCATAAAAGTGCTTTTTTATTTCTGGGATGCTTTTCATATGTGGTTTTATACAACCTTCAAATTTAAGATTCCTTGAACAATTTTCTTGGATAAAGAAACCAAGACAAAAATGAAAAATTAGCAGCCATAGGCAGCACAGGGAGCTCATAGTTAAGCGTGCATCTGTAACCTCTGAACTCTGCTGTGCTGCTGTTACCTGCACTGCCATTTTCTTGCTACCTGAGTTTTATTAACCTCTAGTCTAGTGTATTAGTAAGCCTTCTTTGCAAGCAGAAAGTAGTAGTTTTTCAGGTTAGTATCTCATCATTGTTTACTATATACTGAACAATATGGAGGTTACAACTGATGTACTGTATAATATATAAACTTAAGCAAAGTGTTGTAGTATAAACTTGTTACTGTAGATATACAAGTATCATAGACCTGCAAAGTTAAAATTTCTAATTTCTTTCTAGTGCATAGAAGAAATGAGACGTGAAGCCAGACCTATTAAGATTGACAGAAGACTGACAGGTGCAAATATAATTGATGAACCTTTGCAACAGGTAAGGATTATTTGTTTTTGCAGGTATTGGGTGTTAGTATTATCTAAGCAGTTCTGAGCCAGATGGAGGCTGGGAAATAGTCTCACTGGGACTGGAGGCTGGGAAATAGAGTAGCCAGGATTGACCAGGATGTAGGAGAAAAATTTATTCTGTTTTATGTGTTTTACCGTCAGTGGTGAATATACCAAAAACTTTTTTCTATATTGATTTATGTATGTGAATTGTGAAGTTCATTTCCTATTTCATACTGGATTGCTATATGAATCTTCAAACAAGACTACTACTCTCTTTTGAGGCATGAAAGCTGTTTTATCTCTTGTCATGTATTTTGTTCACACTTGCTCTTTCCCACCTCCATCCCCCTTTTCAATGATCAGGTAATCCAGTTTTCCCTGAGAGACTATGTCCAGTACTGGTATTATACGCTAAGTGATGATGAATCATTTCTTCTGGAAATCAGGAAGGCTCTTCAGTATGCACTTGTTCAGTTTTCTGCCAGGTGAGCTTATTTTCATTTTCTTCAGTACACTGGCTAAGTGGAGGAATGACTGGATTGTACTGTAACAGATCAGTAATTTAAATGTATTTGTTTATATAGTTCACTGAATTTTAAAGAAATTTCATGTAATATTTTAATATAATAATATAAGAGAATTGATTTTTTTTTTTTTTTTTCTTTTTTTTTTTTTTTTTGATCCTACAAGGAATAAAAGGAGGCTTTATTGTTGCCCATGGTCTTTTCAAAGTGTTTATTTGTCCATGTCTTTCTGTTGGTGGTTAATCAAGGAGGAGGAAGATAGTGACCATGTCTGTGAAATTCACTATGGCCAATTAGTCGATCTAGGTAGCCACAGGTCATTATGGCACAGGTCAACCGTGCAACTTAACACTAAGATTTTGGAAATTACTAAGGGTCACTAACTCAAGACTCTGTGAGTGAATCCTGTTTGTTTTGGTTTTGTTTATTTGTTTAGCACATTTTGAGGTGTTGTCCCTTCCTGACACTGACATACAGAAAATACGTCCCTGTGCTCTTATGACAAGAAAGGTCAAAGATGGAGTGCTAGGAAAAAAATAATGCTTTTGAAATCTTGTTGGATGTGAAATAGTGGAATTGCTTGGAAACAGGAAGTTGAAAATACTGAAAATTATTTAGGCTAAACAAAATGTATGCCAGTGCATTACCAAAAACAAACCCGTATTTACATAAAGTGCACCTGGCTGCTCAACTCCAGTGTTCCTGCCTTTACTTTGAAATTACTTAACTGAATAGGCCACATAAGTGTAGGTTTTGTGTCTGAACAGTTATAAACAACTTTTTTTTTTTTTTTTTTTTTTTGCCACCATCATGTGTAGGAAATGGTTTGATTTCTAGAGGCAGAAAATAAGTCTCACAAAGTTACTGTATTTGATTGTAACTATTGAGAGAAGTTGATCAAGCTTACTTATAAATAGACTATAGTTTGATATAGCAGTAGCATTCTCGCATCAACTCCATAATCTCTAATCTCATTTATCCTGGAATTTCTGGAGACAATGGATAGGACAGAATGGTGCTTTGAGCTGCTCGTTTGCAGGGACTGGGTGAGGCTGCCCCCTAGTGCTGTATTTGCCCCATGGATGGGGGATCCTGACTATAGATGTTCTTGTTCCGCTGTTCTTCAAGGCAACTCCACCTTTGCTTACCACAAGTATATTTGGATTAGGCTTCCCTCTTTTTCAGAGTTCCTTTATTCCCCTCCTTTTGAGGAAAGAAAAAGCAGGTGAGAGGAAATGAGACAGCAATTAGTTATGCCAATCACACACAAAAAAGAGACCTTATGCAAGCATCCTGCAGAACAAAGTAGGCATCTGAGACAGAAGAAAAGCCAAGAGGATGCACTAGTAGAATACTTAGCACGGAGTAAAATCCGTCTTATTTGGATTTACATCTTGCTTACTGACACTCCCAAAGTACCTTTTTGTTTTGACTATAGGTGTGGACATCACAAGAATAGCTCTGCATCTTTCTCAGACTACTGATGAAATGATTTTTATGTATATCTATAGTGATGTTTCTGACACTTCTGTCTATGCATTATCAGTTTAGACATTTATGCTAACTACCTCATGCAAGTTGTGGAATTAGTTGTTTAAAATATCCAGTTGCTTGTAACTTCAAGTGAGATGTGGGCTTTCTCTGAGTGTATCTATACTATGCATTTGAAAGAAAATGATTTTATGTCCCTTCCCAAATGATGGAAAATATGACTGGTAAAGACACAGAGAGTTATTTAGTTTATAGTTTCTTTTTAGAGAGTTTATATCAGTTTTCACAGAAGCTTGCAAACACCATACTCGGTGCACTGCTCTGGATATCAATGTTGGCATGAAAGTAATTCAAGCATAAAAATTAATGTGTAGATATGATTGCTATTTCACAATATTTTATTTGTTTTTATTAAGTAGGCTATTGGGAATCTGTTTGTTTCTCCATGTTTATTATAGCTCTGGCCCTTGGTAGGGAAAAAGGAGATATAAAAATCTGTAATCATTCTTTGTATTAATGATAAAAGAATTTATTTTCGTGGACACTGTTTTCTGTTAGGTCAAAGGAAACAGACTGGCAGCCTTATTTCACTACACGACTTGTCGATGACTTTGGCACTCACCTGCGAGTTTTCAGAAAAGCTCAACAAAGAATAGCAGAGAAGGGTGATCAGTTGAAAGGTAACGACTTCAACATTTCTCACTTTCTATCCAAGTAGAAAGAGGTCTCGCGTGTGTGAATTATAGCCTTATTTTATAATTCAAGTTTACTCTCAAGTTTCTGATCTTGATGTGTGCTTGTCTTTTATGTTCTTTTGCATAGACCAAGCTGAAGAACTTGTAGATACATTCTTTGAGGTTGAAGTTGAGATGGAAAAAGAAGTCTGTCGTGACCTAGTCTGTACTTCTCCCAAAGATGAAGAAGGTGCCTCAGTATTTTCTTCTCAGGTTATTTGGTGTAGTAGACTAAGTTAAAGTGTTAGCAATAATCAAAATGGAATATATTCGAATCTTAGGTGACATTATATGCAATACACACATGTCCTCTTATTTGTACACACTACTATTACAGTGAAGTGCATACATATGTAACTATTCTTTTTATTTGAAGAATTCTAAGGCAGAAATATATCTTCTGGGAGATGGGGAGTAGGTTATTTGATTTGGTTTTGGGTTTTATATCAATACTGATTATGTTAAGGTGAAAGGGTTAACTGTGAGGCTTGAAATATAGAGACATATACGACTGTTTACTTAAATTCTATTTTAAGTTTTTTTTGTTGTTTTTTATGATAGCAGTTGTGAAGTAATATAATATGAAATTATGTTCAAGGACTTTTTGTTTGCTTTTCTTCTTCTCTAGGATTCCTAAGGGATCTGTGTGAGGTTTTATTGTATATATTGCTACCTCCTGGAGACTTCCAGAACAAGATCATGCGATACTTTGTCAGGGTAAATACAGACTCTAAAATTCATGCTAATTCATTGGATTAATGATATAAAAATCTTTAGATCTGAGATGCTCTATTTCTAAAATTAGTCTAATTTAATATTACATTGATTTTAATGCAGTGGAAAGTTGAAAAGCATTTTTATAAATATTTAAATATATGTATTTATGTATATGTTAGTACAGAAATGTTCATGTGAAAGAAGTTTGATATTTATCCATTGCATGATATCTTAATTACACATTTAGAGCTTTTTTTTAGCCTCTGTGTTCTGATTTTTGAATTGTTATAGTTCTGTTAGCTTTAGGAATAAATATACAAAGATATGATAGCTTTATTTTTATTTTACTTTATTTTTTATTTTTTTAGGAAATCCTCTCCCGAGGAATTCTGCTTCCATTAATAAACCAGCTCAGTGATCCTGATTATATTAATCAGTATGTCATATGGATGGTAAGGTTTATAGTGTTTTGATATTTCCAAAATTCACTTACATTCCCTCTAATCATGGCAGGTGGAAGTCTAGTAGAAATTCTACCAATGTAATATTGATGAAATAGTAAACTCACAGCTGCTCTTCAATTATAAGTATATTTTAATATTATCTCTGTTATCTGTACTGTGATTGTGGTTCTTTGGCAAATAAATGACAAAGTGTAAAACTGAATTCTCTTCCTTTTATGGCAGTTCTTTAACAAGTATGGTGACGATCTTGAAGTTTTTCTTAACACTCCTCCCTTTCCCTTTAAATCTTAAAAAGCCTCCAGAATGACAAGTGAGGTATTTTGCTTCTGTGAAGGAATATTAGGTTTTAGGTTTATTTGTAGTAACCATTAATAACTTGATTGAATAGAAAGAAACAAAGTCTCTTCTTCAATAGTTTTCTAAATGCAGTTTGGAAAAAAATCTGCTTTGAAGTCATAATGTAAAGTAAAATCAATATAAATAGAACATTTACAATTATTATCTAATTTGAAATGAGAATTAATATTCATTATTATAGTTTATTATTCCTTCTAGGTTATGGGTAGAGAGAGGAAAGAAAACCAGAGCAGCCTGTCTCAAGCTCTTTCTACTTTTCCTCACATATTTCACACTGTCATTCAAGAGCACACAGTCATGAACTAGGCTGAAACACCTTGGATTTCCCAGAGTCAAATGCTTGAGTATGAAACAAAATACAAGCTTACATTTGCAGTATGCCCTCTGCTCCAGCTGGCTTTATTCTACATAGATGTTTGCACATTTGTTTTTCTACAGGAACCTAGACTGGTGCTCATATGTACCCAACTTTTCAATTTTCATTTTCCTTTTCCTCCTACGCAACTTCTTTATTTGTAACTTGGCCTCTTTCTTTATTTACTGAGCACTGCCCCCAGATGCATCCAAAAATAGAATTCTCAAGTTTTTGTAAAACTTTGTTGTGATGGTGGTGTCCCAAATGTTAGTTTTCATAATTCTTTCCTGAGATGGAGGTAAATGTGCTGGAATATAAATGAGAAAAAATAAATACTTTCAAAAATGTAATGCAAGTCTTGTGGAATTAAGGTTGTTACAGAAATGAAATTCAGAAGTAGATCTGACTGAAATAAATTATGGTTCTTAGGAGACCCTTTGACATAAAATCTGGTTTCAATGAGAAAATATTTCCTGAGAATTAGAAGTTTAATTCAGTATTTGTGCGCGTGCCATACTTTGATACTAATTCACTGGCAATAAAATGTAAAGCTTAAATGTAAAAGCAGGAGTTAAAACTTGTGAATTTCACAGAGAGACATTTTTAGATGACTAAAGTTTCTACTATTACAACCCTATTAAAATGAAGCTAATTACTTTTTAAATGGTACAAATTTTATGAGAGTTTTTTTTATTAAACTTGGTTGGAAATATCCACTCTTCTCTGTACAGCTTGCAATTCATCCCAATGCACTTCTGCAGACATTTGTCTGCAAATACTCTGCAGAGTATTTGTGAAAGATGTAGGTGCACTGAGTTTTGCTTGGAGTGGCAAAAGCAGCATCAGAATTCAACCCTCTGGAGCTGTGAGGCTACCACCTTCACATAATCCCCATATTGCATTCACAAACAGTGTCCGGTGATCTCAACAGCCAGGCGAGCTTTTAAAGATGCTCTTTGCTACACAAATCCCTTTGAATACAGGTTCGTTCTGTGGCAACACTGGGACAACAATTGTGCGGAAAAATAATATTTACAAAACAAAAAAGGTTGTTTTCAAGGATATCTAAATTAAATAAAGGTTTCAGAGGTGATATTTTTCTTCCACTAGGTTATGGTCCTGTGTCTTAAAGCCTTGTGTCTTAAAAATCCATTGCATTAGGAATTTGCAGTGGGTTTGCAGGAATTTGAGCAAAGCTGAAACCTTTTCAGTACTCTTATCAGTTAACTATTAAGGAGTGACGCTTTGGCTATAAAGAAGGATGACCTGCTTCTCGGGTACCTCTGTAGCAGAATGGTTGAAAACAGAAAGCCATAGTGTAAAACTGGTGGGCTGTGTGCATGCTTCCTCTTTTGGGATCTATTTCTTCTACCACGCTTGATGTTTTTACTGAGTTCTTTCCAACTTTTCCTTGTTTTACTCCCATGTGTTACCTTTATTTCATTCATACTAAAGATTTCATTTCAGTTGTACTTTCCATTCTTCTATTTAAATGCGTAGCATCCAGCTAAGTGCTTATAGGCTTTGTACAAACCTTCCTAGCCTCCTTTGCCAGAACTTTCAATATTTTTTGCTGAAACACTCCTGTTTCTGTGGCTCTTGTTGCCTTTCCAGACCTTCCCCCAGGTGATGCTCTCTCCTGTTTCAGTGGTCAAGACTGCTTGCTGTCGTCTTCTGGGTCTGGGTTTTGTCTCTTACGTCTCTCTTACTGTCATAAGCTGGGTGCCTCCTTCCTCTGTGTTATCTAGGCATAGCAAGAAGATGAGTGTCTGCAGTAAGATTTCCCTTCCTCTGTGTGTTTCCCAAGACTTTACACAGCCTGCTATAGGCGCTTGGAGCTGGTCAGTGCAGAGAATACATCAAAAACAAGCTTTAGCAAGCATATACTGTGCAAACTGTCCAGAGTCCCATACGTAAGGAAGAATACCTTTTATTTGTGAGAATTTATCAAGAATAATTCTTTGAGACAAAAGAAGGGGAAAAAAGTCATCAATACTGAGCTTAAATAAAGCTTCAGACTCTTTTTTCATAACTGAAATAGGTGAATAGGTGAATGACATTGCCTAAAGTGTCATAAAACAAACCAAAATACAGGAAGAGAAGTTGAGATAAATGCACTGCGTGTAAAATTTCTGTCCCAAGCAACTGCAAACACACATTTTATTGTGGGACATGTTAGTCAGCTTTATGGGGGAAGGGACTGATGGTTCTAGTTATTTTTAAAATATATTTTTATTTGTGGGGAAAACAGGTTTCCCTATGAGTCTTCATTTTTTTAGTACAGTTCTGAGTGAGAGTCTCCTATTTATTTATTTATTTATTACTATTTATTCATTGAAAAAGTAAACCAGATTACCAAAATTAAAGTTTCTACACTAGAATACCCTTAATGCTGTTTTGAGCACAAAGTTGGACTAGATGTCCTCCGCAATTTATTTCCAACTGAAAGTATTCTAAAATGGTATTAAAGGACCCTTATTCTTTGAATTGAGAAAAAGCAGGTAGGTATGTGGATAATAATCTAGAAAAACTAGATTATCTGGATTATCATCCAGGTGATCATCTCCTAATACTGGTCATGGAAGAAAAGTAAAACAGGTACTTGAGGTTCGAGCTCCCAGGGTATAGTGCAGGAATGAGTGACGTGGCTGTGCTGGCTGTAGCTTGTTTGTGCCTGGCAGCTAGGGCTGCCCTCCTGAAGGGATTGACTCCGCTGACCCTCAGGACTGGAGAGGACAAACGCAGCTAGCTTTTATTATATGTGTCCCGTTTCATTTCTGAAAATTTTGCACTTCCTTCAAAATATATCTAATTCTGTAACATGCAATTAGACTCGAAAGGAATCTTTAGAAGCATCAAGATTTCTTTTACAGTCTTCTTGAAGCAAAATATTACTCTCTTGGGAAAAAGTATTTTTGCTCTAAAACATGCATCTATTAAGTGAATTTTGGGAGTCTAGGCATGAAACCTTGTTTTCTTCCCTTCTTTCTATATCTATTGATCTAGTAATGCCTTTATTTTTACTTGAGGTTTTCATATAAATATACATACTAGTAAAATATGTAGTTCACTACAGGTTTTTACAATGACATAGAAATTTTAATAATAATATTATTAATCTGTATTCATGTCTAAAGTGAAAACTAATATATGCTTTTAATATGGGTTTACATGCAAGGTATAAATATTGTAAGGATATCAGGTCTGGTCTCTAGTTCTTTTGAATGGAAAATCTTGGAAAGTTAATTTATTCAGAAAAATGAAAATTTGTAAGGTTAAATCCATACAGAAATTGCCTGTGTTAAGATGAATATCAAAGCTAAATTCTGAACTGTGTTCTCAAAATGCATGAAAATCATCTTATATTCTCTAGTCTGTTCTGCATTGATCACATGGAAATTGTCTATATGTTTCAGATTAGTGATTCCAACTGTAACTACGAGGCCTTTATGAATATTATTAAATTAAGTGACAATATAGGCGAGTTGGAAGCTGTGAAAGATAAAGCAAGTGAAGAACTGCAATATCTTCGATCTCTAGATACAGCAGGAGATGGTTAGTTACTGTGTCATTTGTCATTTTACAAAAAAAAAATCACTTTACCAGCATAATTTTTGAAGAACATTCCATTAACTAAGAAAATATAAACTCTTTGATACAAAATAGTATAAAATATTGTTATTTTTGAAGGTCAAATTCAGACCTTTTTATATGCTTAAAAGACAGGTGTTCTTATAGTATGTGTGTGTATGTTTAGCACTTCCCTATTACTTGTCCTTTTTCATGTACAGACAAGTTGACTGGATAGTTATACTAACGCTAAATTGAAACTTGCCTGACTGGTGGTTCTGAATTTCAATACTTTGTGTTAAGGACCAGTCAGTCATCAGTTTAGAGATGAGAGAGAGAAGTATTTCTTCATATTCACTTCATCAATAGAATATTTAAGTTAAAAACTTTTACTTCCAAATTGAAAGGATTCAATCAATATTCTATTGATCCTGTTACACCATTTTGTTTTGTTTTGTTTTATATATTTGGAGTATTCCAGGGCAAAAAAATATTTGCTAGTCTGTCTTTTTTAATCCTCTTGTTTTTGCTTTCAGATATCAACACTATAAAAAATCAAATAAACAGTTTATTATATGTTGTTAAAGTATGTGATTCAAGAATACAGAGGTTGCAGTCAGGAAAAGTAAGTATTTTAGAATTAATTTTGTAGTGAATGAAATTGTGAATGACTTAGTAAATTGATCTGTCTTTTATAACTCTTGCAGTTTGAGAAACAACTTGAAATTTTGCAGAATACCTAGATATGTTATACAATTGAAGTTATTTTCTATTTGCAAATTTACTGCAGGGAAAAATATTGTAAGGATTCATGTGTTTAGGGGTGTTATCTTTTGGGTTCTAACTTCAATACTTTATATACATATTAATTTATTCTTACTATTTCAAAATTCAAGTTGAACCGAAATATTCTGTAGCTGATGAATGAAGTATCTTTGTGTTTCTACAAATACTCAGTTCTTACTCTGCTCGTGCTGTGCGTACCTTTTGTACCTCAAGTTTACTTTTCGGCAGAGTTCTGTGGTTGATAAAGGTACCATGTACTGGTTATTTTCAGTATTTTGCAGTGCCGTGGGACCTCCATGTATTGCTTTTGTGAGACCTGTTTGCCACTAGTTCACAAAAAGACTAAGGGAAACTGGATGCTAAATTTAAGAATCTTGTACGTGTGGTGTTTGTGGTTGCTTTTTGTTTGTGGAGGC
This sequence comes from Crypturellus tataupa, assembly GCA_034781795.1. Classification (NCBI taxonomy): domain Eukaryota; kingdom Metazoa; phylum Chordata; class Aves; order Tinamiformes; family Tinamidae; genus Crypturellus; species Crypturellus tataupa. Next base: position 59,168 of record JAWLRI010001080.1, read on the forward strand.
AGGGGAGAGAAACATACAAATTTGATGTTTTTGACCTCTTGACTCTCTTAATTTGACCAGGACGTGGCTATAATATAATATAATCTTGTGTATATTAACTGCTAAAATGTTGCAAATGTTCTATGACTAGATCCTTAGCACTACTCTAATACTAGGAAATGTCACACTAATAGAACAAAGTTCCAGAGAGGTGAATTCAAGTTGTGGTGACCTGAACCCCTTTAAATTCTGAAATTAGTTCATCTCATGAATTCATTTTCATACTTCTGGTACCATTAGTTGAGAGATTTGGGTTTAATTTGACCTGTAGAATGCTTCAAGAAGGGCAGTGCTAAAAGACAGCTTTCCCAGATGCAGAAGTAATCCAGACACAGTTAGACAGTTATGACACAGTTATGAGAAGAAAACTTTTCTTTCCACTTATTAGTGATAGTGGAAATAGTTAAACTGTTTTATTATCTATAATGTGTGGGGTTTTTTATATGAATGCTTTGCAATAAGCAAAATTGTTAAAAGCTAATAATAAAAAAAGAAAACTCTTTGAACTTCTTGAACTCGTTGTTTCCCAGGAAATAGATACTGTGAAACTGGCAGCAAACTTTGGAAAACTTTGCACAGTCCCTCTGGACCATATTCTGGTAGACAATGTTGCACTACAATTTTTTATGGGTATGTATTAATTTATAATGTTTTTTGGTTTATTTGTTTTTGTAAAGCATAAGATAACCCCCAAGACCTTGTACTTGAAATTGCTAAGTGTCTGTTGACAGCTAAATATGTTCCGTACCAGAAGGAACTGAAACCTTTTTGCATATGGGTTCGGAGTTAACTCTTCAGAATATCATACTGAAAGTTTCTGTCAATTTTTCTTCAATGCTCATCCCTCTGTAAAAACTAATCTTGTAGAATTTCTGGATTTGTCATTGCAATCATTTCAAGAATTGCTTAGAATTTCGTAATTGAATGGCTTTGAAAGCTAAAAACCATTGTTGCTTGCTTTGATTTTTTTGCTGACCTGGTAGAAGCTAAGATTTGAGTTTTGAAAATTACAAGGCTACCAAAGGTACCTTAATTGAGAACCTAAAATACATCAATAATCTGTGTACTGTCTTAGGTTTATGGTATTATCAGCAGATTGATTAGTGGATTAGGTAATTTGTATTTAGTATTTCCTAATACATTGTTCTTTTCTGTAAATTAATTTTGCTATTGATAATCATTTCTGAGAATATTGATCCTTTCTTTTTGCTGCTGATTATCTTTTTAATGCAGCAGATGCTTATGATTTGGTAGAATTCCAGTATGAGCTTCCTGCGAACTTGCATATGGCGCCCAAGGCTGTGTCCGTGCGTGGGACACGTGATGACTGTGCATGACTGTGATTCAGTCTGGACATGAATGTTGCAAGATAAATGGCCTAGTTCTAGACTGGGATTCAATTTTGTTTACCAGTTATCACCAGTCTGTATATAGTACTTGATTTGTTTGAAACTAGATGAGGAATATTCTAGACAATACTGTATGTTCAGTATTCCAGTCAATACTGTGTGTTCATGTTAGCATCTTGGAGAATTCTTATTCTAAGATATGCGCTAACTGTTGTATTTGTGGGGTGGGTGTCTCTGCATTTTTGCAGATTACATGCAGCAGACTGGTGGCCAAGCACATCTGTTTTTCTGGATGACAGTGGAAGGATACAGGGTTACAGCACAGCAGCAACTGGAAGTATTGCAGAGCCGACAAAAAGACGGGAAGCATCAGACTAATCAAACCAAAGGTCTATTAAGAGCAGCAGCATTTGGAGTTTATGAGCAATATTTATCAGAGAAGGTAGGAGTAACTTATTTTCTGAGCTGGTTAAAATGTACCCTTTCTACAAATAGTAGTGTTTAAAAGATTTGTGTTGCCAATGATTGTCCTATCAAGTGCACTGGGTGCATTCTTCTATTGATTTTCTATTTATAGAGGCAAAACTAAAGAAAACATACAGACAAAATCAGGAATTACATCCCTACATCTTCTCCTTTTTCCCTTCCCTCCCTTTTTCTCCCCCTACCCCGCACCAGATGAAGGGGAAAAGCTTGCTACAAAATGTAATCCACAAAACTGGATTAAAGCTGGGTTTTCAAATGAAACAACTTCCTGTGCATCTACAACTGTCCGTATAAATTACTGAAGTATCACCCTGTTAGGTGTCCTTTGTCAAGGTGAACTTTTATATTTATAATAGTCTTGTAGTGGAGTTTGCATTTCAGTGGAAGAAAACACTTGTCAGGCTGTGTTTTCAAGGCACTGTTGTTCTGAAACTGTATGCATGAAAACCACTTCTCAAATCACACGGAAGCCTCATTCAACAAATTATCCCTCAAGTCTGTTGTACTGTTTCTCTTTCTGCATTATTTCCTTCACTTTGACTTTTTACCTGAATAGTATGTTGACATGGTCTCCTTTACGCTGTCTAAAGCTTCCTTTGCTGGACTGAACCCAGCAAGTTCCAAATCGGAAAACAGCTAACCCTAGAGCTGTTGTGAACTTGGCCTCGCAGCTGCGCTCGGCAGCCCGAGAGGGCCACATCAAGCTGGTTCAGTGATGACTTCCCTGTCCTGTACAGAGAACGGGGGAAGGACGGGAGCCTGGACCTGTCTAAAGGTAGTTAGAAATCTGCCATACAAGGGATACCTGGGAAGCTGACAGCTTCTTAGTAGGCTGTGCCTTTCGGCAGCTGTCATAGATTCTGCATAAAAAACCTCTTTTGATGACCATCCCAGCTGGTCTCTGCAGAAACCAGCAGAACTGATGGCTGGTCAGTCTTCCCTCAGGTGCTTTTGGACCTTCTCCTCTTCATTTCTTGTTGACTTCTTAAATATTGAGTCTAGATCTTACTACTTATGAATTAAATAAATAACTTGTTTTTGAGCCTGGGCAAATCTAGCTTGGTGATTGAAGCTAATGCACATAATGTTTTTAAGGTGATTCTTGGTATTTAATCTGCAATTCCTGAATCTGAACACACATTCTTTGCATCACATTGCAGTTCTTTCCAGCTTCTCTGTGTGTTCTTGACAGTTCTGGAGCTAGAAATACCTATTAAGAAGAAACTGAGTTTGCTTGCAGATTGTGAAATTGTGTGGGATTTTATTTATGAAAGTAGAAGCTTTTTTATTTTACGCTGCAAAAGTTGATTTAGATCTCTATGGCAGGCATCTCCGAGAGTTAATATTGATGACAACTTAGTAGCAAAACTGGCAGAAACACTGAACCATGAGGATCCAACACCTGAAATCTTTGATGACATTCAGAGAAAGGTATACTGTGTTCATCCTGTATTTTTGAGGAATTGTTAAGGTTATTAAACTTTGTTGCAGCCATTGGACAGGAGGAGGGAACTCACATATTTGAAATCTTGAACCTATCTTACAATTTTTCTGTTTTATAAAAATGATATTCTAAATGGGTAACTTGGGCTTAGCTGTAAAACATGTTTTTTTAAAACAACAAATGGAAGGTGTAGGTGTCCAGTATGAAATTAGTCATGAAGCAGAAATAAAGCTGTGGGATTATTATTGTGCACCAATCTAAGAAAACATGCATAATAACTGCATGATACAATATTAGTCTGCTTTTAGCTCCCCTTTTTAAATCTGAGTGAAGGCATGTTACCAAAGTCAATATTGTATCTCTACCAAAGAGTTAAAATAACAACAAATACTAACACATATGAGAAATACAAAGTGTTATCTCTTTCTCTTCAAACAAACTTAGCAAAGCTCAGATTTTTGACTGTTCCATTTCAATGTATTTCTGCAAGCCTACACTGTGGCTCTCAGAAACAGTATGTACCAAAGATAAAACTTTAATCTTGGCACTTGCATACATAGATTTTTGCCAGTCTAATTTAAGAATTGAAATAGGAATGAGTGAATGATTAATTATGCATCAGCTAAATACATATCTAATCTAAGAGATCAAAAAATCAAGTCATTGATTTGGGTTAAAAGTTAGTGATACAAACTATAAACCTTGAATCAGTCCGTTGTACCTGAGATACAAATTTAGGCCTAATGAAAACACCTTGTAAAATTTATATTGCGGAGAGTAGGTTAGCAGGGCCACGCATGTGATTTCTTTGTACTGAAGAGAACATAAAATTCTCATAAACTATAGTAGAAATTGACTTCCTCTGACCTGCATGGCTTTTTTTCCATTCTTATCAAATGATAGTACTTTGCTATATTTCTTTGTACCATTAAAACCCATAAACCCATTAAGCCATTAAAATAGTTTAACATGAATATCCAAAATGTTTATGGATTAGTTTCTGCAACCTATAAATATGTATGTTTTGTTTATATATCTCTGTGTGTGTATATTTATAACAATACTTTAGGAACCAATTACTAAAGATCTCGTAAGGTAATTTTCTAGGGGTTTAAAATGTTGCATACTTTAGATTCTCCCGTTTAAAATTCTTTTGTACTTAAATTGCCAGTTGCCTTTGTGATAAACCTGACGTGTTTAACTGGTGAGTAGGTAGCTGTGGGATTGGACATGACAATCCTGGAAAAAAAAAATAGCAGTACAGCAGTGTACCACCCTTTGTGGTGGTTTGGCTAACTGTGATATGAGATTGGACTAAGTGCTTGACTGGAAATTTTCAGAAATATGATGTAGTATGTGATCTTCCCTCCCTTCTTTTCCTTCTTCTTACCTCCATCCCGAAGTGTGTGCAAGTCTACATTTATAGTTCACCAACAAAGAAGGAATCAGAAATAAGCGTTGCCAAATGGTAATGGCTAAATATAATGCAGTCAGGGTAAGAGGAGAGGAAGGAGATATTTACACTTAATGTACTACTTTCCTTACTTTACTCTTTCTGATACAATGTTTTCTGAGATTCTTGTATACTTTGAAATTTGGAAATGCATTGACAACTGACTGTATTAAGACTAAGCTACTAAGATTCCCTTGATATTTCAAACAGTCTTAGTAGGATTTAAAGAAACCCCGTAGACAAGGAACAGAATGCACTGATATATATTGATCAAAAAAATGTATGGGAGCTAGAATGTTTATTGAAAAACATGATGAATTTTCCTAAGAGTAGTATTTTTTTATTTCAATAAGGTGTATGACTTGATGCTGCGAGATGAAAGATTCTACCCTTCATTCAAGCAGAATGTCCTGTATGTGCGTATGTTAGCTGAGCTGGATATGCTGAAGGATCCTAGTTTCAGAGGATCAGATGATGGTGAAGGAGGTGAGGTCCTTATCTCTAAGGTGTTTTCTTTTATTGTTAACCTTTTTTTCTCCTTAACATGAAAATAATGAAATTACATATGCCCTTTCTGCGAAATGAAGTATCTATAATATCTCTTTTTTTAATATTATTGTATCCTGTTTCTATGGATTTTTTTGTTTTTTTTTGTTTTTTTTTTTTTAAATATACAGGCATACACACACACACCCGCACACAGAGTTTTGAAAAATAAATGCATTTTTTCCTGGTAAGTTTATGAACGTATCATCTTTTTGTTTGTTCTGTTTTTGATAAGTCTTGGTCACAATTGTGTGGCTAAAATAAATCATAAATGTGTGACTGTCACTTGCATTTTTTTCATAATACTGAGGTATTTCAACTTGCTGGGTTGTTTTAATACATAGCTATAGAGCATTCAAAAATAGAACTGAAAAGTATATAGGATATGTGCTTTTTTTAAAGCTCTTTGGAAATGATGAGAACCTGGATTTTTTTTTTCCTTTTTTTTTTTTAGTGATAAATTGAGCTTGCAAGTCCAAACTGTTGTTTCTTGGTCGTATGCAAAGCTAGGGAGCTCTGGAATGCTCATTTTATGCGTTTTCCCCATATTTCATATTGAATTCATTGGAATATCTTCTGGTTTTATTATGGTTTACTGTTGTGTTCTTACCAATAGCGTAGTGCCTAGAAAGTAATTTTAATACACACTTTTTTTTCTGGAGCCCCCTAAGGTACACTTTTGAGTAAACTGAAAGATATTTTAAGAATAGAAGTAACTAAAAATGGAAGAAGGATTGTGTGCTTTACCACCCTCTAGTGGTATCCTTTGCTAATGTCTGAAAACACATAAGAATTACCATTATAAAGATCGGTTTTAATCACTTTGGTTTCTTTCAATATCAAATGTGTTTACTCCACCGTATTCTTTTAGTTTAAAAATGATCCTGTGGATAGAGCTATCACCAATGTCTCTGCAAAGCCTAGATTAGTATGCACAGCAGTCAGTAATACCTTTTCTAGCTGCATCTTTGTTCTCCTGTTCATAATTCTTTTTCTACCTATTCTATGCTGTTCTTTTTTTTGTTTGGTGGTTTGGTGATGGTTCATGTGCTAGCTCTTTTCCATAACTTTTAATTTATTCCCTTAGCAGTCTTCTAAATCCTTTTCAAAAAGTTTGAAATTCTGAAAAAATTTGCATGCTTTTACCTGGGTCAGATAGAAGGTCAGCCCATTCCCAGGTTAAAACCCCTGACCATGTCTATTTTAATAAAATTATTAACAAATGTTGGTTGTGGTCTTGCTAATAAAAGCTACTTAAATAGAGTAAAATATTATTGTAGTATTAAAGTGAATAGTCATAAAAGCAAATCTATCCCTTGCCTCTCTGTCAGGGAGCATGAGGATTCAGTGCACGTGTTCTCTGTGTTCTCTAGAGATAGAATATCAAAAGATTCTGAAGTCTTTGAGATTTAAGTAAATTTAAAGTGAAAGGGATTGAAAAGGGAATTTGGAGGATATCTGCTGGTATTTTGGAATTTTCTGCTGGTATTTGGCGTTTACCAGCTTTTGGTTTGCAGCCTGGCAAGCCTAAGTGCAGCACCTCAAGCCACTGTCTGTGGCTGTATTTTTGTCTTTGTAGGGTGGAGGTAACAGTAGATCACTTTATTTTGTGCATGCTACACGTATACAAAGGCTCTTACTTTCTACATGGGCAAAGGGAGGAGGGTTTATTTCTGTGCTTTTTTATTGATTTTGTTTTTTGCGGGGTTGTACGGGAATTGACAGTACACCGTGTCTCATCTTCCTTGTGGATTTTTGTTTGTTTTTTTGCTCGTTTGCCAGTTTCATTTTGCCTTGTTTTAACCATACTGCCATGCTGGTTTTAGCTGCTTTGCTTCTGGTGCGTGGAAGAAACCAGCTCCTTCCTGGCCCCTGGGCAGGTGTCCTCTGTGTCTCACAATCCCTTGGGAGAGGCTAGGCCGTCTGAAGCAGCATGGGGGTATGCTGCTGTCCTGCAGGGTGCATCAGGGCATGCGTGTACTTTCTAAACAAATTATTTACTTTTCCTGAGTTAAAATACTTCTTGCATGATGCTGTTGCATGCCACATGTGAGAGTTCAGGCAGCTCCAATACCCTGGCCTTTTTGCCGTGTCTGCCCCTGCTCTCTCAAGTCTTAGTCTTTTTCTCAGAAAAGCTTTTGGCTAGAGGGCTATCTGGCAACAGTGCTGCTGAATAAAATCAAAGTAATATTTTTCATTTTCAGAACTAATAGAAGAGCATTTTAACATTCAGGATAAAGACAGTTTATAAAATCTCTGTTTTCTATCGAAGGTAGTAAACATTTTATGAATCCAAACATGTTTTTCCCTTACTTAGTCCCAAGTAGTCAGCAAGTCCAAAACCATTCTTCTCCTTAACCAGACTACACATCTGATTGGAATCTTTCAATGGTTAAGCTGACTTCTTAACAAAGCTATCTAGTCTGATGATATGAGCTTAAAAGAAGAATTAGTGCTCTTTTAAGTATTTATTTCACTTAACTGCATATACCTGCACACATATTCTTTATATATTTTTATTGGAAACTTAAAGTGCTTGGATGCTATGGGCAACACTTGTCCAATGCTACAGTAGCCCAATTTTCAATAATGTTTTGTCTATGCAGATTTTTTTCTTTGTTTTCCTTTTTTTTTTTTTCTTTTGTGCGTGGCCTGACTGTGGAGAAAATCTAACTTGTTTTTCCTTTCCTTCTTCTCTTTTCCCAGAATCCTTTAATGGGTCTCCTACTGGCAGCATAAATCTGGTAAGTGCTTTGCTGCATTTTTTTTTTCTCTCAATAATAGAGAAAGTTTTATAAGGTAGGTTGCGTTGTGTATATGTTAGGGAGCTTACTGCTTTACAGTTTGATTTCAGATAGAACCAACCTTGCTGTTCAAACCTCAAACAAATCAAACTCAAAACTTACATATCAGTTAATTTGGAAGATAAACCTCTTTTTTTTTTTTCTACTTACCCATGTATTTCATGAAATACTTGCTTTTTGGCTGCAAGAAGCTATGCATTCAGCTTTAATTTATTCAAAAAAGCTCTTTTTTTTTAATAGGCATGAATTTGAAGTTAGGTGGTGATAGGTAGAAAAAATAATTTGAAATCTCAAGTAATTAAATTCAAACAAGCTCTAATATTTGTCATTTAATCATATCTTTGTAGTTCTTCAAAAGTTATTTTTGAAGTTATTTAAAGAGGAAAATCAGAAAAGTTTTGGATATATTTCCCTGGCCCTTGTTTCTTAAAACTACATCAACCTGAGCCACAAGACAAACAAGGTTCAGCTACAGCTCAGAGATTGTTCATAATTCTTGAGCCTTTAGAAAGGTGTGAGATCCACATGCAGTCTCCTGACATACCTGCTCACAAACAATTCCAGTCCACTCCGGGGGGGTTCTGTGCCTCCTTAGGAGTGGCAGTGTGTCAGCTACATCACCTTGCTCTGTCTGTGGAGGAATAAAATTTGCTTTGTAAAGGAATATACTCAACATAAAGGTAAATGTGCCCTTGTGGGCTGCTTTTTTTCTTTTTTTCATTTTTTTTTCTTTCCTACTGTTTATATATGGAATATAAAGAAAAAGGTTGAATGTCCAACTATTCAACTTGCACAAAATGCTTCTAGATTATGCAGAGAAAAAACTTAATTTATCCACATTTTTTCAATAAATTTATGTAAAGCAATGGTAGTATTTCACAAAAGGGCTTTTTAAAATGGACTCTACTTTTAAAAAATATATTAAAAATGTTTCTTGAAAAATTCTGGCATATCAAAAGTGTTTTATAGGTTAGGATTTGTATTTGCTATAACTTACTTGTTGAGTTTTTAACTACGGCTTAATTGCATGTAGCCTTTTCAAACAGACAGGTATTTGCACAGGACACTTGAAAGTCTTATTTTTGTTCTGAAAAGTGTATGTCTAGAGTAGCACATTTATTATTTTCTAGAGAGTAAAGGACATTTTAGCAGAAATGTACATTAAAGGTTTGTTTGTGCAGAGGAACCTTTGCTTTCTGTAGTCTGTATTGTTTAGTTCTGTGCAGGGTTTTCTATGCTTTTACAGGTGTTTGAATATTGGCAGATTAGTTTTTCCTGGCTGAATTCCATGTCGAGAGTAACCGTCTGTACTAACAGCATAGCTCCCTTGTGTCACTTAGTTACATGAAGCAAAATAGACCACGGAAAAGGTTACTTCAGAGGTCAGCAAGTTTCTGTACTTTTAACGAAAGACAATATATTAAATAAGATGAGGTTGTGTGATCCTTTTGCATTGTAATTAACTTATGTTTCAGGGAATATGGTTTCAGTGTTGGTGGTATTAGGCGTTTTCAAATTAAAATATTTTGTTAGCTGTTCAAGTCTCAACTATTTAAGTTACTGGTATTAGTTGTTGCTCTATAGTATCTTGCTGCAACAGTTGAATGTTTGCTGAAGAATACCTATCTGCAGTTTACCTTTATTTTAAGATTAATTGGAAACCAAGCTTGAAACTAGATTAAAATTCATGTATGAATTTTTTTGTTTTGGTTTTCTTTTTTTTCCTTCTTCTTTTTTTTTTTTTAACAAAAAGCAAGCTTTTTTTTTTTTAACAAAAGTTTCGTAATTTCTACCTTTGGATATGTCAATCTGCTTCATTAAACTGTTAGGCCACCTTTTCTGGGGCGTAAACCCCTTGTGGAATAGATTCCTGAGTTCATCTCAATGGACCCATAAAGGGAGCTTCATACGTGGCCTTTGCATTGAGCAAGCAGAAGAAGCTGGGCAGGAATTACATCTCCCAGACCTTGAAAGCAGCAGGAGGGGTCTGGTGCAGCTTCTAAAGGCCGTCACAAGGTGCTAGTTGCATTTCCACCCTCCTCCTCGCTGCACTTCGGGAGGAGCTGAGTGCTCAGCATGGCAATAGGGGCAGCAGACAACAGCAACAGAAGTTCTGGAATAGTAGAAAGTCATTATCGTGTAGGCAGGAAAAGGGTTAGCGCAGTCAGTTGTTACATATCTTGTGTAATAACACCTGCTAGTAGCAAGATGGACTTCTTCCATCTTTTTTTTTTTATTCTGGGAAATTTGTGTTGATAAGTCTACAAGATTAATCGCAGGCAAGAGATGGCTTATATCAGTATACTTCAAAGCATCATTAATGAGTGCAGAGCTTGAGTGTCTCTGAGAATTTCTGGGTAAGATTCCCGAGGGAGTTGAGGCCCCAAGAGCCCTGTCTTCTCAAGTACCTTCCATCTTTAAACCCAGTGATATAATAGTAGATCCATCCGCATCCGTAGACATTTTCTGTTTTTGGCAAATGCAATTGTGTGGCCAAGTTTTTCACTCAACAATTTTGCACAGCAAGATTATGCTAAATGTAAATAGTCAAAAGTACAACTTTAATAAAAAGGTAATTTCAAAAGAGAGAGACCTATTAGGTGGTCCCAGATAATCAGTAAACAGGACTTTAACATAGCTGAAAATATATCTCTTCATCTGTTACAAGAGAAAAGTGGGTTTTTTGTTTGTGTAGTTTTGTTTTTATTTTGTTTACTTTTGCACACAGCAGACGTGTCACTCAGTTCTTGCTGCGCCATAACTTAGAATATTAAATAAGTCACATGGAAGAAAATGGAATAATATAAAGACATAATCAAATGATCTAAATATTGTAACTCATCTGTATCTTCAAAGCTATATTATTTACATATTTCGTGCTCAGTATAAGACTAGATATTTCTGTCTTTTTGCACATAGAATTGACACTGACAGTGCTCACAACTGTGGGAAAATAAGGTGCCCTACCATTTGTGTAATAAAGTTTTAGGAGCGGACAGTAAGAATATGTTTTTTAATTATTACAGTGCATGAAGCTATTCTAATAGAGTTGGGACCTGGGAGCTGAAAATGATCTAGATTAAAGAAAAAGCCTCTCTTGGTTGTGTGTACAACTGTATTGTCTTTTTTCCTTTTTCCCCCCACCCTGCAGTCCTTAGATGACCTCTCAAATGTCCCTACAGATGAGACAGTTCAGCTCCATGCATACATCTCAGATACTGGTAAGTGAATCTGCAACAATGACCGTTTGCTTCTTTGCTGCTTTATTTATCTATTAATTATTTATTTTTTATTAAAGGCCCATTAAATCTGAATTATTCCACTTTTTAAAAAAATCTCATATAACATTTGAATTCATATTTCCCATTAAATCCTTATAATGATAATCCTCACAGAACTGGTGCTACAGTTGCAAATTGCATTTCTGTACCTTGATGTAATTTATATTTTTTTCTGTACATTTTACTTGTGGTTATTTTTCCAACTCTAATTCTTAGAACTTTACTTTTCTTGCTGTAAAATCTTCCCTTACCTTCTTGTGCTTCCTTATTGGCTTTTTATTTTCTTTTGAAGTAGTTACATTTGAAGTGGTGACTTTTTTTGATATTTTTTGAAAAAATTGACTAGCAATAAGTTAATTTGAATAAGCTTATTTGAATGAGAACATATGATGAACTTTTTTGATATGATTTGCAAATAGCCTGGATAGGCGGCATTCCACAAGGATAACTAAATTGTGAACAGGTCTTTCGATACATGTCTTTTGGAGTTAACTATGCAACAGACTTTTGAAATGATGTGTTCATATAGCAAACATTTAATGAGCAAGAATTCAACTGCTGGACATTTTGTTAACTTTGCTATTTTAACCCAATAGTCTCTGTGTAATCAAGCCTCAGCCTTCTTGTGTCTAAATTTACTATTTAGAGAACGGAAAAAAAAAACACATTTAAAGTTCGGATTAATATGATGCTTATTCTCTGAATTAAATTTAGGAATCATTTTGATCTTTCTAATCAAAAAGATAAACTTAAAGGAATACCAATAATGTTTAATTTGTTATTTTCACGGCAGCACATAGTCAGAATTGAGCTGACAGTTATCACTATCTGTGATACTCTGGCTGAATACGGTTGCTTGAAGGCTTAAACTGTGAGATAGGATTAAACTGGGCATCTCCTCTTTGCCTTCAGCTCGTGCTTAAATGAGAAGTTCCTGCCTTGCCAGCGCTGCTGACAGGCTCGCCTCTTGTGCAGGTCCCTTTCCCCTGCCTGTCTCCATGCTGTAACGGGCTGCCTTGTGTGCTGCCGGGGGAGCACAGCAGCCCTGCTCCACCACCCGAGAGGATTCGCTCTGGTTTGTTCCGCAAAATAAGCGCTGCTTGCGAGGTAGCCCGTTAGGGACTGTCGCTGTGTTTCTGTTAGTGCCGCTCATGCCCAATGGTGACCGCGAGGGGCAGTTTGGTGGTGGAGGCTCCGTGTGCGCCTGGAGGCCGGGCTGCTCCCAACGCTCCCACGTCCGGCTCTCTGGGCGGCCTGTTGGCAGCAGCCCGGTGCCTACTCCTCTCTCCTGGGCTCCAGCGTCCCGCACCCCTCACCTGGAGGGTGGAGGCCAGAAGAGCGAGAGGCGATGCACCCCTACTCGTGTGCACGCTGCTAGCCGGTAGTTCTCGTGTTGTCAGCAATTACCCTTCCCCTAAAGGTGCCCGCTGGCTGCCTATTCAGTCTTCTACTTCAGAGAGTCGAGATTGGAAGCACAACAGAGGTTAGAACTGATGTTTTTGTTAAGAAAACAGCATTTCGAAGAGGGCTGGTGCAGTGAGGAGTTCCCAGAAAGTAATGAAAAAGGTTTTTTGGCGTTCTAGTAAAATACTGTGTTACCTAATGGTGGTTCCATACTTCAAGGTGCACAGTGTTGCCAGTTTAAATGTGTAGGCACAATTTAAACTGCATACACAGTTACAGGCTATACTGCAGCATAAATGGAATTTTTTGAACAACAAATTATATGCTGGGGATGAGAGGAAAGTGCAAGAGAAAATTAAAATGTGCAATGGAGAACAAAGGTACTTGCATTTATTCAAGATAGTTATCTCTTGTTTTTGAATCTGTAAGTAGACTTTTCCCCATAAGTGAGGGTGCATGCATACCTGTGTCTCTCTCTGCATGTATGTATAAGTATATATACACATATAGTTTCTGTTGACTTACAGAAACAGCGGCAGACCTATTTTTATGTTATTGTTGATAACAAAGCACTGACGTTACTAACAAAATAGAAGGCCTATCATGTTGAAATGGTTTCAGTTCTTTGTGGTTTGTACAGCAGTGAAACTTGTTTAACTTTTAGGCTGACTGATCATTATAGATTAAACTTAAGTTCCTGTACTAAGTTTCTGGCGGGTACCACTTATAAAGCTCACTGGATAAAGGGATGACTTACTGCTCCTCTTACATGTCCATTTTTGTCTTGAGTCTGTCATTTCAGGCATTTCTTCACTTCACGTTTGTGTCCTCTCGTCTTCCTTTCTTCTATTTGTTCCCTTTTTGTTTTTAAACTACTAGTCTATGCTGACTGTGACCCATATGCTGTGGCAGGCGTGTGTAATGACCACGGCAAGACGTACGCGCTGTACGCGATCACCGTCCATCGGCGCAGCCAGAGCAGCGAGGAGACGTGGAAGACGTACAGGCGCTACAGCGACTTCCACGACTTCCACATGAGGATCACTGAACAGGTGATTCATCACACAGGAACTTACTAAGCTTTCTGTGCAAGCTACTTTTTCTTGAGCCTTGCCAGCACACAGAACTGGCTTTTTTGAAATAAATTGAGATTCAGTTATAGTATGACGTTATTTTGCATTAAATTGGATTTGTTCTACTATTTATGTCACATGTTATTTGTACCAAGCAGTTTACAGGTACATCTCTGTGCAGTTAGTAACTGATGCTTATTTAATTCTTTTAGTAAACATAAGTGAAACTTGAAAAGTTTCATTTGTTTATTTTCCTTTAGCTTAACCTGTTGTTAAAAATGTTCTGATGGAAGCGCTGCTGGTCCGGAACAGTGGCATAGTTCATTTGTGGCATTTGTCACAGGGATTAAGAAATAAAAACTAAGCTTGGGAAATAGGCATTTAGGTCTTAAGTGAAATGCTAAGGATCGGAGCAGCCTTAGAAGGGGCAGCTGTTAGCAGTTCTGTGTACTGCTAGACAATCTGTCTTTTATTGCTCTCCTTGTATTCTCAGACTCTTAACCCCCATAAAATAAAAGAAGGAAAAATAGAGAGACTAGTAATTCACCAGCTGGTACAAAGTAGAACCTGCTGACATGAATAAGTGTCAGTAATGCATTACTTTTAAAAGAAAAGAGTAAAATGCTTTTAAAGCAAGTCTTTATAGATTGACCACATAAACCTTTTAACTAGTCAGAAGCACTGGATTATAGCCCTGTACTCTGTTGTTAATAGAGGGTCTTAGAGAACAAATTCTGTGCAGGTACGTTAGCCCTGTAAAGTCAAAATGATAGTAAAAGTGAAAAGAGCGTTATTAAAAATACCTGACCTGTTGAAAGAGGTGTGACACCCATGATCTTGTGAGTTAATATTATGCTAATATGGGACACTCATTTAAAACTGATCTACTACTACCTGACTGGAAAAAGGGGTTGCAGCAGCATTTCAAAATAGGAAAGCTTGGAAATTTTTTTTATTGCTAAATCCAGTTGCTTTGAATTTAATTTACAGGGGAAAAGAAACCCCAAACAGCATTCTAGAACATTCAGATACAGAAGTGTAAAAATTATTTTAGCATGTTTTAGTTTCTCAGAAATTCCAACACTTTGGTTTTGATGATAAAATAGACGTTCATAGTGAGTTTTCATATACAGGAACACTGAATGGCGCTCTCCTTTTTGAATACATTTCCAAGCTGTTTTCTAATTTGACTTTTTAAAGGTTTGGGATCTTTTTACTTGAATTTAACAGGAAGGGCAAGGATTATATTGTTCACACTTCATCAAGAAAATAGGATGTAGACCAAAGCAGAGTTGAAGTTACTTGTGCATATTATCCATAAAGACTTCTTTCTTTAAAGTATTCTACAAGCTCATGTTATTTATTTATTATTTTATTTTATTAATGATTTAATAAGTATAATTTGAAGCTGATACCTATATTTAAAATGGAGACTGTTCTTTGCATACATTGTTTCCAGTTGGATAAAAATGTTCCAATAAAACCTAGATTCTCTCTTCAAATCTTTTCCTGCATCAGATACATCGAAGGGAAATCGGATTTGTAAAGCTGGAAAGTTATCCTCTGTCTCCTCCTGCAGGCCATAAACTGTATACAGATGGTATGGCCTTACAAAGTTTAATGTCGTCACTCAAATAGAATCAATCAATCATTTAATGCAATTTAAATATAATTTTGTAGTCTCGTATAGGGAGTATACCACTTTTTCCAAGTTGATTCTTTAAACCCAGCTACTGTAACTTTTATCTTACTGAGAAGTCTGAATTTTGTACTTGAATATCGTCCTGATACTTTTTGTTCTTGTCACTTTTGTTTCTGTAGCATAGAGATTATGTCCTCCTTTGAAGTGTTAGGGTCTTGTCTTTCTCCTCTGCTTCACGGGAACAGTAGGACATCCTTCAGCAGTGCCAGTCGTTGTCATTACCTGAAGCAAAGGCACAGATGATGGCATCTGAAACATGGTGTGATGCCCTGTGAGTGAATCCACTCCGTCTACACACTCAAAGAACAAAACTTGAACGTTTGAACGATTCCTTCATCAGTAGGCTTGCTCAGGAGAGGATGCTTTAGTCTTGCAGCTTCTCTTGAATGTATAGTCATATCCCTACTAACTTCTGCCTAAATATCAGTGATAAATCTTGAATCTAAATCTTTCTGAGCAGGTGTGATGGCATATGAATAATTTGCACAGAACTGGCCTAAAATTAAATATGTATTTCAAAATAATGTTCTATCATCACTGGAACTCAGTAGCATGTATATGTTCCTGAATTAAATTTTCCTCTTGATAGTCTTCTGGGTGTGTTTGTTCTTGACTACTTACCTTTCGTGTGGGACTCCAGGGACTATGAAATTATTTGTCAGGTGCTATATGGCAAAGGAGATGAGATGATTATCATGGTTCCTCTCATTCCTGAAGTTACATGGTGGTATAAAACTATTTTAAAAACAGAACAGAAAAGTATTCCCTTTTTTTCCCTCCCTAGTTCGAAAATCTTGCAAATATACTGAAACTTCCTGGCAAAAAGACATTTAACAATATGGACAGAGAGTTCTTGGAAAAAAGGAAGAAAGATCTAAATGCATATTTGCAGGTAAGCTTTTGTGTTTCAAAGATTTTCTATATTTTTTTCCTGCGATATGAGACTACCTAGCGGTTCTTATTTTACTCCAGAAAGGCTCTTGTAGGTTTGCCAGCTAAATCTAAATACCAAATGTATCTTGGGTAATGGCAAAAAATAGGAGTGACATAGATCACAAGTAGTTCCTGAAGTTATTACAAGAGGATGCAGGTGCTCAATTTTGAGTTAACGACATCCAAGGAAACTTAACAAAACAGAAGTCATTCATCCAAGTAAGTTTAGTGTGTTTACACTGTAGGAGGTGTAAACTTGATATTAGCTAAAAAAATTGCCTCTTCTTTCTTGTTTTGATTTCTTTTCTGTCTTGACTCCTCCGAGTTGATGAGGTTCAGGCTGTGCTGACTTTTGAGCCCAGTCTGCTGACTCTCGCATCTTTGGTTACCTTGTCTTGTGCTGTGACGTAACAGTTTGCACAACACCCAGGCTGAGCTGTGTGAAACCACTGCGTAACTTCCCCGTTCAGGTTGAGCCTCTGTCTGCCAAACCCTCATGAATTCTGTTGTTTCCTTTCACAGTAATTTGCCAGGCATTTAGTACTCAAGTGCACTGACTAACTTGATGGACACATAAACAAACTATACAGATACTGTCCTAAGAATTTTATTCAGAAATAATGAAACTGAATAAACTAAACTGTGGATTCTAGCTGCACTTTATAGCATATATTAACATTTAATTAACTTTAAACGTGTGTCATGAGATAAGTAGATAAGTGCTTTTTTACAGCAATGTATGAATATATTTTAGTTAATGCTGGCTTGTGCTAAGAGGTTTAGAAACTATGTAGAAGTTTGAGTGGTCATAAAGATGTGTATTTTTCTGTGAGAGGCTATAATTAACATATTCGCTAAAATTGCAGGTAACGATGAGGCAGGAACTTGTCTGCACCCTTGGAACAGTGTAATACTTTAATAACATTTTGAGAATGAATGAGAAGGTGTCTCAGTGTCTTTCTATGGATAGATGAACTCTTGAGTGTGCCTGAGAAACTCCAGATAAAGTACATGATATGATCTGCTTCATTATTTATTAAAAAGTGACGTAAATCTTCCTTTATTCAGCTGTTGTTAAATCCTGAAATGATGAAAGCTTCTCCAGCTTTAGCCCATTATGTTTATGATTTCCTGGAAAATAAAGCCTACAGCAAAGGGAAAGGAGACTTTGCACGGAAGGTAAGAATGCATGCATCATCTATGAAACTTGAGTGGAGCTTTTACTAGTGGCATGATTGCATTAAGTATAGTGGTTGTGAATTTATATTAAGCAGCTATATGACATTTTACAAAACAACTTGCAAGTGAGTTGCTTTACTGTTGTGTTTGGGAGTGACCAAATATCTCAGGAAATGGGAAAAAATAGAACAAAGAATATTGCCATTTTTATAGCAGGTATGTTTATTTGTATGACAAGGAAATAAAACTTTCAAAACAGACAGTGTATAAATCACTAAGCCTTTTTAAAAAGCATGTACATTGCAAATTACTTTCTGTCAAAAACATTTGTGATTTTTTTTTTGTAGTCTCATTCCTTGCAATTTCTTTTCAATTCCTTACTCTATATTTGCTGCTATTACCATGCTCTCTGCTCTTCAGCCCAACGTATGAAATGCATTTCCCTTCAAAAGCTGCTGTTATTTAGGCATCGTAAATATTTAGAGACATTGGTCAAATACAGAGATCTGAGCTGTGCATCCTGTCTGTTATGCGTCAAACTTTCTTAAAACAAGTAATTCTTTCTTCAGTTGAGCAGTCCTGTGTGGGCAGCTGCTTTGCAAATCTTGTAGATCTTCACAATTATTCCCAACCTCTAGTGATTTTTTTTTTTTAATGTAGTAAGCGCAACTCCACACTTGCTTCAAATTGGTCTAGTTGTGTTTCTTAAACATTGAACGCTGAAACAGGGTGAAAAAAAAACACTTTTAGGTTTATCAGAGTTTATGTAGTGACTACATAAGATTTGCATTTCAACGTTCACAATTATCTTTGTAGCAACATTACATTAGAATATGTCCCTCTGGACTGAATCACTGAAAATATTGAAATAGTGAAATACTGAAAAAAAGAAGTAACACTTTAGGGAAAACCTTTTTGTTTGTTTGCCTGTTTTCTGCATGGTACTTGTCATGATAGTGAAACATAGAATTGCTGTGTAAAAGAAGTATTTTTCAAAGGAGAAAAGTTGAAAGCAAGAAGAGAAGCTCATCTGGAAGAGGTAGGCTTGGAAAGGAGAAAATCCATTAAATGGACCCAGAAAGGAGAAAGAATACAAGCTAATGAAAGCCAAGGGACTGAAAATGGAAAGAATCAGGAAAGAGATCTGTTGAAAGATATTTATAGTTACAGTAGGGATTTAGGGAAAGAGAAATATAAGTGAAATTGAAATTTTTCTCTGCATTCTGTAATGAACTTATGCAATTAAGTGTTGTTCTTTGTATTTATTATCCATCAGAATAGTGTGATACTTCTCACAGTATGTTAATGTACTAGTGTCCTCATAGGTTATACAATTCTGGTTAAACATCTTCCCCTTCAGATGGACACATTTGTAAACCCACTGCGTAATTCTATGAGAAATGTGTCAAATGCAGTCAAGTCTCTCCCTGACAGCCTGGCAGAGGGAATGACTAAAATGTCAGACAACATGGGTAAAATGTCAGAAAGATTGGGACAAGACATAAAGCAATCATTTTTCAAGGTAAGAAAATACTCCCTGCATACTAGTGAATTGCTAGGAGGCTAGCTCTGACCACATTTAAACTTATTGTGTACTATAACAAAGGGTCAAGGCTCTACCAGTCAAGTTCATAGATAGCAAAGCAATCTGTTTTAAGCAGTTATCATACTACAGTTTTGGAGTTCTCTTTGCTATTAAGTAACATACTAAAAGATGGAGTCTGAATCTTGAAACTCAGAATTAGGAGATAACATCCTCTCTGCTTATTCCATGCTGAATTCTGTTTTTTAACACAATTTTCATTCTGCGTCTCCTGTCATCTACTGCTGCTATGTTTTCTCATCTGATATAATCTTAAAATATTAAAATATAACCCATTAAAAAAATGAAAAGTGACAGCAATGCATGCTACGTAGGAGTTCTGTGAAAGTAGTAGCCTTCGTAACACCTCCTCTTACTGGCCTTTCCCTTGTCCTCTTCCTTCTGTATGCAACTAGGAGCATATACTCCTCTGGTCAGGAATTGCCACATGTCATATTAGCAAAATAGTTTATCCCGTAGATGCAGAACAGTAACAGAGATGAGTTAACGCTTAAACCATAATGGGTTTAGAAGAATGAATAGGGGCCTGTCTCTGGAAAGCATAATTATTTCTGGAAGAAAATGACTGAGTTTGGACTTTCTCGTTGCTGGTAGTTTCTCTGTTGACTAACAAAGTATTTAGTTATCCTCACTGGCAAGTGAATAACTGGGCAGGAGTTAAGTTCAAGAAGAATTATCAGTCCCATATGGATTTGTAGATATTTTCCAATTGAGGTACTAAGCACTTCAGAAAATGAAAGATAAAACCATCAAATTTTCTTCCAGGTTTGGTAGAGTGCTTTTTTTTTTTTTTTGGCTGAAATACTCATGTGGATTGTTCTAAGGATGTTTGTAACTTTGGTTGCTATAGGAGAATGTTTATAGACTTGATTTCTTGGAAGATAAAACAAGTACTGTGTATTTATCTCTTGTAGCCTTTGACTCTTGACTGCCTTTTGACTAAATGCTTAGTTTAGGCTTTCATAATGCAATTTGTTATGAAAATTGATCTGATTTACTGGTATTCTACAGTGGTTTTTTTCTGTTATGAATGTTATTTTTTTCATTATAGGTGCCTCCTCTGATCCAGAAGACCTATTCAGATCCTGAACATTGCCGTGTTGCGGCACCAATTGATGACAATGTGAGTCCAACTCATACTCTTTTAAAAATGACTCCTCCACAATTAAATTAGTGGATTGCTTATTCTGAGTTAAGATCTTTATATATTGGGTTTTGCTCCTATAATGGGCACTTAGAAATTCAGTGACGTTTGTAGGAAATCAAAATATTTTTCTCTGAAACTTGGCATCCCTTCTAGTCCCAAAACAGTCTGCACAATAATGCTGTGCGTGTTCCACTGCTTCTGTGGGGTTTCCCCCCACTTTCTTCCTACTGATGTCAGTTCAAAGATAGTGTGGGGCAAGAATGTCAGCAGCGCTTTAGGGAATCTTACTTTTGAGGTAACATTTTTAAGGAACATTTATGTAATGAGTCAGTAGTAGTTTGATGTGTTTTTATAGGAGAAAAAAAAACAAGTTTGTGATATGTTTCAAAATAAACTTAATTGTATAGATGACTAAAATACATAAATGAGTGGTATTAAAACCTGAAAGTGGAGTTTAAGCTCTTGATGTTCTCATAAGCTGTGGTATTTTGCTGTTGGTTTGACTGAAACATTGATCAAATATGTGAACAGAACTGAAAAAAACCTTTTATCTTCAACTAGGGCAGAAAGGCCATAAGATTACCAGTGATTATATGCAGTTTGCTATGGTCATAAATCTGCACCTGTTCTGCACTTCACTTTTTTTTTGGTCACATCAAAGCATTCCAGTTTGTCTTCCTGTGCATAACTGCTATGACAGCCTGGTAAATGTCTTTTTGTTTGAATAATAGAGAACATGGGTTCCACTGTTTTTTTTGTGTGTTGTGTAGTACAAATATGTATCTTCAAAATTTTGAAACTTCTTGTTCTTCACAGCAAAACAAAGCAATACAAGTTAACTACATGAATAGCTTTTTCATAAATATTTCACTGATCTTTTGCAAAATAAATAGAGGCCAGAATTCTTTATTGTCACTTGTTAAACATCAGAGTAATATTGAAATCTGTGTCTCAGAAACACTTGAACATAATATTTAGAAACATTTCAACCGTGAACTGCTATTTTAAGGTATATTGTTGACAACTTCGAGTCACTAAATCAGGCAAAAATACGACAGCATGTTGAACAGAATTTTGTTTATTGTTTCTTAACCTTAGGTAAATAATAGTACATAGGTAATGTATGACCCTATTAAATCTCCTGTGGAGTTATGAATCCACTGTCTGTGTTTCAGTTGTACCAGAAAATAGTTTATGGGGCCAGAGTCGACACTTTAAATACATGTACAAATTAACTTTAAAGATGGTTTCTTCATGTAGTCTGTCCTAAAAAACTCTTTGCAACTGTGAGTTCTTGCTACTTTTTCCATGGTAACATTAACAATATATAGTGCAAATGTGAATGAAATAAGCAACATTGCGTTAGTTGTTGAAACAACTTTCACAGGTATAGCCATACGAGATTTAAAATATTAACTACTGAAGTTTATGCTTAGAATCTAAAAATCTCAATCCAAAACCAGAGAGGGTATTCAGGTATAAAAAAAAGTCTATTTCTATTCGTTCTTAATGTTTTTTTCAGATGATTTGATAAGTTTATAGTTTATTTTGGTCAGTTATGAATTTTTAGTAGTGAATATAAAATCTGGATAAAAATATAAAATGTCTATTTTGTATTTCAAATAGATAATCTCTCATCTCATGTGCAATCCAACTATAAAAAGTCTGACTTGTATAAGCTTGTATATTTGCAAATAAGCACGTGCGTGCCGTAACTTGGATAAGAAACTGCTGTTCATCCTATGACAGAAAAAGTTAATAGTATCAAGCATGAAAGTCTGATGCTGTTGTATTAAAACATCGAATAAACTCTTCCTCATATTTTTATCTTTTTAAAATAATATGAAGTTACCTATAAGTGTATACTATTCATCTTTATTTTTTTCACATTATTACATGTTTTAGGATTTGTATTAAAGTTGCCTTTTTGTAAACCAAGAATCCATATAAATACTTTTATTATATTAGATTATTGTAGATTACAGAATAGATTATTTTTTCTCAGCTTTGGTGAAGTAATTTAAAGCTTCTTTTTCAGTGTCACTTTAAAATTCGATGGATTTAGGCCTAGTTTATCTGCTCTTAGTCATGTTTTATGGAAGATTTCATACGATAGTAAACACCTAGAGCAAAATATTTCTGTCACTGCAAATACTCCTCTGCATATATTTAAGTATTCAAACAGCAAAGTAGCTACTAGAAGCATACTAAAAGCTAAAAACTAAAAGTTTATAGATTGTATTTTTGTTCACTTGATCAGGTGGATGACAATATTCCGCTCAGAGTAATGCTGCTCCTTATGGATGAAGTCTTCGATTTAAAGGAAAGAAATCAGTGGTTAAGAAGAAATATTAAAAATCTACTTCAGCAGCTTATTAGGGCAACATATGGTGACACAATTAATAGGTATGTTTTTTCTTACGAAATCCTTTTTGGTATTATTAAATTATACTGTTGTAGCTCTGTATGGTTCCCCCTTGCAGAGGATCCATAATCCAAATAGAAATGTGGAAAATAGTCTTAACCCCGTAAAATACTGCTGAAACACTAATTCCTGTAGTACTTGTATGCTAGAGGATTTCTGCGGGACCCTTCGCGTGTTTACAAGAATTCATGTTTCTGTGAAAACAAATTAATACTGTTGTGCTATCTGTGATTTTTGCCCCAATCTGTGATTTTTGCTGTAAAATTGTTTTTACTTCCTTCACTATTTCTGGTTACTCCTCTTTGGTGCCCAAAGAGGCATTACAGTTATCGAACGACCTGTGCTATATTTATCTTTATTTTCTATGCTATGTTTTCGTTATCAAACTTTTGAATATGGGAGGAGGAAAGGGAAAACACTGTTACGATGATCATTCTGGTCCTTCACTATTATAACTCTCCATAAATCAACACAGATCCATTTTACATACATACATGGTGCCAGTAATACTAAATAAGTCTTTAACAAATAAATCTTGAGTAGGAATTCATAATCTCCAGGTTTTCTCTTCTAATCATTTGTTTCTGAAATGAAAAATAAAGAAAAATACTCTAGAAACATGACACTAGATTCTCAGTTTAGTGCAGCGAGTCAAAGGCCGTTATTTTCTATGAGGTGGACTATACCTTCCCAACACTTCCTTCAAGCAGTTCCTCACTGTAGGATTAATATTTCCCCTTCATCAGGATATTTGTCAGTTCTTGTTGTGATGTGGCCATAGAGCAGCAGCAGCACTACCTGTTCCAGGTGCAGCCCTTCCTAGAGGCTAGATGACAAGTGACAAGCAGCTACCTGGTGCTTCTGAAATTTGCCACCCTATTCAGTGGCTTTCTGAACATTTCTTGCTGTATTCAGACTGTAGTAATACCAGCTGAGGCCTTCTCATGGCAGCACCTTGAGTGCAGGACTGTTTTTCTTCTAGATCTGCTGCTATTTCTGCTGTCCCCAGCTGCTTCTGGTTCAGTTGCTGTAGCTGCTCTAGCAGTCTGCCCTTGTGTAGCAGATCCTTAAGGTTTAATGTCATTGAGCAGCAAAATCTCTTCTGTTTCTTGAAAGCTAAATTCAGAATACATTAGGAAAAAAGGTCCTGAGGTTATGGTGGTTTGCAGATGCTTGTGGGTTTTTTGGTTTTTGGTTTTGTTTAGTTTTTCCATAAACCTGTTTGTTTTAGATACTGACCCATGTGTATTTTTTGATGAATGGAGATCAAGGTTTATGGTTAGTCCATATCTATGCTCAAGACTGTGAGGTAATTACTTAAATGACTACAGTAATTCAACTTTTTAGGTAAGTTCTGTGCTACCCAGTGAAGAAGCAAAACTTTTCCCCATTGAATGTGTGGAGGAGAGATGTACAAGCAAAGAAAATTTTACAGTGCAGGTGTGAGATACAGCTCTTGTTTTCCAACTTGCTTAGGAGTTTTACATTTACTCAAGTAGCAAATATAAGGCTTAGAAGATTTAAAAGAAAGGATACCACTGAACTTATTTTTTTCTTGATACCCAATCTTATTGTTTGCTTTCCTAGTGTACAGTTTTATAGAATTTATTTGAAAAGCTGAAATGTTACTTTACCCTCTTTTTTAAAAAACAATAAAATGAGAGTCACTGCTCTCATTTTGATTTTCAGAAAAATAGTTGATCATGTGGACTGGATGACATCTCCTGAGCAAGTGGCAGATGCAGTGAAACGCTTCAGGTATATTTTTGATAGATCATAAATGTGGTGTCTAATGGCTGTTTTTATGCAATGACATTGTTGTTACGGATCAGAATTCCACTGAGGACCAGACCATTTTTTTTAAATGTCTTTAGTGAAGAAAAATAATTGCTTGTAGCTTTCTCATCTTATTAAAAACTTTGTTGTGTTTTTTTTAGCTAGTCCTGAAGTGTTGCAATACTGTTATACTGAGTTTCATCATATTAGTGGATGATATGACTTATTTGGAAAAAGCCACGTGCATTCCTTGTGCTAGAAGGCAAACCATTGTTACTACTATAAAACCTAGCTCTAAGTTAAAATATATTGCCTGCATGGGCAAATATATCAATTGAACTTTACAGTAACCACTAATAGACTAAATATTTTACTATTTGCTTATGATATTCCTTTCCTTTTTTTCTCCTCTAATATTAGGTGTTAGGTTGTGTGTAGGTTACTTTCTAATATTATTCTTTGAAATAACTTTGAGGGATTAAAGAGAGCCTTTCAAGAATTCCTCATAAAATTTTAACGTATTTTGACAGATTTGCTTTTATTACAGAGATGCTTTTTGGCCCAATGGCATTTTAGCAGAGGCTGCTCCACGGAGAGACAAAGCTATCAGAATGCGAACAAGAGTAGCAGGGAAAACTAAGTTACTGGAGGTAATGCCAGGTAAGTGGGTTTGGAATTGAAGCCAAATAACCCTTACCATCTGTTGTGGCTGGAACTAACATCAGTATTCTTGAATGTTGAAATATTGATAGGAAATGTTGACTGACGAACTACATTTAAATTAAAAAGTTTTTAATTGTTAAAGCACTGAAGATTTTCATGTATACTCTGATATTGCAACTCCAATATTCTTAGAACCAACTCTGTATTTAGTTTCACTTGACGATTTAAGTTTTGTATATGAAATGCATATATTCCAGCATGGGATGATTTCACTATAAAATTTCATATACTGAGCAAATTACTTGGAAGATTTAAAATTCAATTTAAGTTTATTGTCACCCAGAGGTAGAAGTTTAATTTAACTTCTGTGCAATTATCATTTTTGTAGATGAACTGAAACACATCATAGGTGCCGAGACAACGCGAAAAGGCATTCTTCGCGTCTTTGAAATGTTCCAGCACAGTCAGCTCAATAAGAGAATGGTGTATGTGTTTCTGGAGAGATTCCTAGAAACCTTATTTCCACAAAACAAGTTTCATGAGCTCTTCAACAAACTGCATTCACGGTCCAAGCAGATGCAGAGGTATAAGCAGAGACTATATTATACTCAAGCGCCTTCCTTGCAGAAAAGGTGACACTCCAAACCTATAAAGCTGGTGTATGTTTGTCCAGGACTGATTACTTGGGCAGATGCTCTGGGGCTTCAAACTCACATGCTGTTATTTCTGCACCAGTCTCTTAGTGTCACATATTAGATTATTAATGCATCTGTAAGACCTGTGGATCTTCTCATCTTCACCTGCAATTCAACCACTACCACAAGGGTTCGTGTGTCTTAAATGATTTGGTGCATCTACATGCAAGATTGAGAAGAATACTGGTCCATTACGTAAGAATGTTAATTCCTTCTGCTCCTGAGTCGATATTTTGCCAGCTATGAAAAGTGCCAGGCTGTTTGAGCAAAGCACAACTGCAGTGACATAATGGGGGCAAAGGATGTTTTGGCACTGGGAGATGTGTGCAATGTGTGAGGATCAGATGGGATTGTTCTACATTATGCCTGTTGAGGCTCTGTGTTGACATTCCTGTAAAGGCTGAGCTAACAGGAAAAACAGTCTCTGCAACAGCTGATTCAGGGGGAAAGGGAGGGATAGGATACCCCCACGACAAAAGTACGTCATTAAAGAAAGGTTGAGATAATGTGGCTTTTCTATCACATTAACTTCACCTTTTGTGTTTTGAAAAATAGCATTAGATCTTTTGTGGGTTATAGTAATGAAAAGCAGAGATGCAGTAAAAAGGAAACCTTTATTTTGATTATTTTGTAGCTTTAAGGGCCATATTCTGCTCTTATAGCACCTGATAATACATTTTGCATGTAACTTCAGTGGAGAAGGGGCGTCATAGTCACGTTCAGTTTGATTATTGCAGAAGGAAGGGGGAACCTGTTTCAAAAGACAGATATCATGCTGGAAGATTAGGAAATTGCACTAAGAAACAGTCTATACACAACTCCCCACTAAAATCTGAAAATCTTTTGGGTGTAGAAGACTGTCTTGCTTAATTTAAAGATTCCTTACTTTTTAGTGTCTAAGCCTCGTATGGAAAATGTTAGAATTAGTTGGTTCCTCACAGATACAAGATTTCATTAGTTATATGCAAACATTTGGAAATTTCTGAACGTATCTCATTGTATATATGAAAATAAAAAGGAGATAAAACTACAATATTTTTTTAAATAATCTTTTTTATTTTTTGCATAGTGTAAAATTTTAATAAAATTTTGACATCGAAGCCCCACATCTATCTGTTTAGTTTCATCACAGAATTTATGTGCAATTAAGAATAATTATGTGAAACTAAATAATCCTATTTTGCCACAGTACATCTCAGTTTGTATTTTCTTTTTCATACTCCCCTATTGTTTCTGAGCACCACTATCCAAGGGAATAGAAAGTAATCTTAGAGAGTCCTTTTTTTGTTTTTGTTTTCTGAATGCTAAACATTATGTAAAATTTAACTATTGATCAAGGATCCTTTTAGTAAATTTTGTCTGAATGGGAACAAATGATTCTTTATGTGATGGAGAAACGTAGGCCTTTTACTTAATGTAAGTGTCCAAGAGGAGGAGAAGACAGAAGACCCCTCAAATTGGGACCTGGTTAAATTGACTGAATCCTATGTATAGATCATTTTTTCTCATGGACTTTATTCATGCAATGTAACCTCTTACCATACTACTTAATGATGATCATATTGTATTGTTAACATTCTCATACAGTATGCATGGGCTCAAGTGCACTTGTTTTTTTCTTTATCACAGAACTAAAGACTGTAAATTAAATCCCTGCCTTTTATTATTTCCAGGAAGACAAGTCGGTGATGTGTAAGACTCTCACTCCCTTCCTCTCTGCAGGTTCTGTAGAAGTGTGAAGATTAAGTGCTGTTGAAATTAACACATTTCTTGAGTTCCTGTGTAAAATAATCAACATAGCCAGTTCCTGTTGTTTACATGCCTGTAGCTTCCTCTAATGTCAGGGTGCTGTAGCATACTTGACATATGACTGATAGAAGATCATTCAGCAGCTGTTATTAGTGATATAGTAAATATATCATTGATCCTACCAAATCTTATTTGTGTCTTTTAAATCACAGAGTTTGTAATGCAGTATGAAAATGGAAAGTTAAAATATAGTTTTGTCAAATCTGTGGAGCCTCTTATGTATCTATAGGTACCATGATAAATTTCAAGAGAATATTCGTCATGTGCAAATTTGTTTTTTAAGATTACCTGGTACATTTCTGTACAAAAATAAAATAATATCTCTAGAAATGTGAACTGAACATAATTCACCATGTTTATCAAAGTAATTTTACTTCATGAATTTATTGCATATGTATGCTTACACACACATGTATGTAAATGTGTGTATGTGTATATATGTATTGAAGCTCTCTATTTCAGTACAGAATGTGGCTTCCTAATTCATTGGTGCCTGCTGGCAAGAATCATCAGAAACTAATACTTTTTTAAAAAAAAAACTCTGTATGCGTCTTTATTTAAATGATTGACATGTTGCCCATTCAAAATATCTACCCTGTCAATCCATGCAGTCCATCATCCTGTAAAGTCTACAAAACTGAATGTTAATATACAGCACTTAAACTGTCTGGATGTATCTTCTGGCCTTTGGGTGCTGTGACTGGCCACTGAAAACTGCGCCGTTGTCAACAAATGCACTTGTTTTAGCCTTAATTATTTTTAGAGAAAATGAGCAATTAAATATTTCATTTGGTTCATCGTCAAGCTTGTGCTGCTGGTGTTTGCTAGAACTAAACAATAAATTTTAAGTGCTACCAGAATGTGTACCAAAATAAAAATATATAAATTTCACAATCTAAATTTTAATTTTGTGCAATATTTTCATTTAATGCATGTGTATTTGAATAACTGTAAAATAAATGAATTTTTAATGTTTTGAGGTTTAGGTTAAAATGTCTTCTCAGCCGAACAATTTTGCATTCTGTTGTTGTGTTAGTTTATTTAAGGACTTGTTTTAAAAGTCTTATTTGTTACTCCTTGTTAATTCCCTTGTTTGGAATGGTCTTTGCTCTCTGAGCATAGCTCTTTTTACAAGGGAAAAACTAAAGAGCACATCTCATGACTATAGCTGTTATAAGTTACTTGTGCATATCATTGTACAGTAAGTGTCAGCTCTGTGCCTAATTGTTCTATGGATGCTTTTCCTCTCCCTTCCCCTCCTCCTTTTTTCCTTAACGAAGAATGAACATGAAACAGACTGCCATGCTCTCTCCTACTGAATGGCAGACACTCTGAATTTTCATTTGGAGTTTGCGTTTATGTTTTGTCCGATAGAAAGCTAAAATTACACTAATAAAGTATTAACAGGATTATTACGAGGCTCTGGCTGTTGTTTGTTTCTTAAAGTAACTCTAGTAAGTGAATGCTCTTTAAGACTGGAAAAAAATAATGCAGGTAAATATTGCTAAAAAGTGCCACCAAAAAAAAAAATTGTTCCTTCGTTTTAAACACTTTACAGATAGTTTTGCTTTTAACAAATGAACATCACATTTTCTTCTGAGGCCAGTGCGTTCCGCTGTGACATCTGGAGAAATAGAACATGTTACTTTAAACAGCTTTGTATATTTTTTTTACTAGAGTATTACTGTAAGAAAAAAATTAAACTTGGACTTAAAAGTTTAATTTTGACTAAGCAAACCTTTTCATGAATGAGTTTTTGTTCCATTCCCTTCCTCAAATTCAGGAAACTGCTTATTTGTATAATGTTAACTAGTGCTTAATTTAGTCATATTATGATAAGCAGTGCTAAATAATAAATATTTTATTACAGTTGCAACAATAGTATTGAGGAAGCAATTCTAAGGGTGGAGGATGCAAAAAAAAATTCCTTAGTCTTAAAAGGCTGTGTACAGAAACAGGACTTCTGTGATATCATGATGTATGGGTTTTGTTGATATGTGTTTTATGTGCTTTTATTATTATTTTTTTTTATATTCCTTTGTGTCCTCCTCCTCCCACCCCCCCACCCCCCCCCCTTTTTTTTTTCTCTTTTCCCCAGCAGCAGCTGGGAATATCATGGGAGCACAATTGTTCCCCTTGGTACATTTATTCCAGCTGTTTCACATTCATCAAAAAGATGCCTTAAGCTGTGGAGATCTTAGTTCTCTTATTTTAGGGTAAAATGTTTACTGTTTTCACTAGCTTAAATGCTTTTCAGCAAGATACAGATACAACTCAGGGATTTGATTAGATAATTGCAAATTCTTATTTTGGGGGGCTTTTATGCTTCTCCTGTGGAAATTTCATGGCAAGAAATTTACTCCAATAAATTTGGCTAGAAGTTCTTAACTGTATTTGCATTTACTAAATGAGGATAATAAGTGTCTGTGGCCAATTTAACTGTTCAGTCTAGCACTCTGTCAGATTTATATTGTATTTGATGCCTAATAAAAGGATGAGGGTTTCTTAAGATTTTTGTACTGATAAACCATCATCATCCTTCTACATTGACATACAACTTGACTAAAAGCTTTGTTTAGCCTTTGAAGGATTTATGTAATTTGGTAGTGCAAATTATGTAATGCAAACAGTGAGTCCATTTTTGCTAAATATTTCAAAGCGAATTAAGCTTTATTTTTGTGAAACACTTTAATGAAACCTCTGTGCCACTGCAATTTCCCTCCCGCGCTGCAATATGTTTGAATCCTCCTGTACCCAAGTGCATCAGATCCCTGCTTCCCTGCTTACTCTGGCGTGCTGAGGGTAAAATAAGCAGCTAAAGGCACTTCAGGTGATACTTGATTCAGAAAGGGCTACCTGGAATTCTTATTTGACCTTCTGGAATTGGAATAGCAGATAAATTAATTCTGAGCTTAGCTTTTAAGTATTGACCTAGATTATACTTAAATTATTGACAGTCATAAGTTGCTGGGGGAAAATAATTTAACTTTCAAAACCTGATGTGTTCTTATCGAAACAGTTTCAGAAATGAGTGCCTGGTAGTCATTTAAATCTTCATGTTTGGATCACTTTTACTTTTTGTTTACCCCTCTACTCAGCCCTGGTGAGGCCACATCTGGAGCACTGTGTCCAGTTCTGGGCCCCCCAGTACAAGAAGGAT
>JAWLRI010001080.1:90238-138422 GCA_034781795.1 Crypturellus tataupa
GCAGGGGGGTTGGACTAGATGACCTCTAGAGGTCCCTTCCAACCTTAGGCATTCTGTGATTCTGTGATTCTATGATCACTTCCTAGTTTTTCTCCACAGAAGAGGTTAGAAACATCCTAATTCTAAACCAAACTAAGATGCTTATGGAATTCTCATTTACAAAAATCCTGAAATTTTAAATGATAGCAATAAAACTGTGGATGTTAGGAACACATTTTTTCATTAGGAACATGTAAAGGATGTTTGTGCAATGCCCCAGTTACTTCGTTTATGAAATGGACAGAAATTGAAATAAAACTTTCTTGTATTTTTTTCCATGTTAAAATAGATGATCAGTACTGAGAATAAATATAAAGCTTCCTGAGACACCATTTGCAGAATTCATCTTGCAAGCTCTTGTTTCCTCTTTCAGCTGAAAGTCAAGTTAGAATTTATGAAAGAAAATGTTTCCCTTTTTAGTTTCAACAAATTCATGTGAAACAGAATTTAAAACAGACTATAAAGCAGTGCTTCATATCTTTTCCTGGAGCAGAGAATTTCACATACCAAATTCATATTAACTGTGCTGGTTGAAATCATTACCTTCCCAGTATTCCCAAAGTCCTTTTGCAAATTCTCCTATATGTTGCATGAGTAAATAGAAACCTAGAGATGCCTTCCTTAGGTGTAGGTTTTAAGTGATGTTGAGCCTTTCAGTTTAGAGTAGTGTTAAATACCTTTTCAGTGTTATATATATTCTAAAAATGCTGCTAAATAAATGCAATAAGTGTAGCCTGCAACAATGCAGGGTTTACCGACTGTAGAAAGTGCCGAACTCTGCGATCCTTTAGAACCAACATACGGGCTCCTCCTAGTAAAGAAGCTTTCTGCAGTACCTGAGCAGCTAGAAGTAGCTCTGCACGTTGACTGCTTTCCCTGCCCTAGAATCCTTCCTTGTCCTTTCTGTCGATCCTCCTGATCCTACCAAGGATGTGGTTTCTCGCGGGCTCCCTCCTGGTGCTGCGGGAGGTGTAGCAATGTTCATAGATGGCTGTTGGTTTGAATAAATTCTTCAGGTCACTGGGAGCAGGAGTAGAAGGCATAGATGGTGCTATGCAGAGTATTATATATTATTCTTTCCAGTTAACCCAGGGCTAAATTAAAACCCAGAAAGGGCTTGGATAACCACTTTATTTTTTAAGTAAAATTTTTGTCGTTATGGCATTTAATATGGCAAGATTTTTATTATGACACAGGCTGTACTACGATGCAAATACTAGATGAATCCAATGCACAGTAATCACAACAGGTTATCGTAACGAATTAAAACTGGTTTGTATGGGCTAGAGTGCACTGTGTCAACTTCTCCATGCACTACTTGATTATGCAGTGCATGATGAATTGATGCTGCTGTATAATGCTGGAAATTGCTGTAATACAAGTAGAGTTGTTTTTTTACTGCAGTTTGGCATTTTTTTGCTTTATTTTCTTTCTCACCTACTCTAATTATAGAATCTTATTGGGTTGATCTTGAACAGTTCTCAACTAAAGTGACATTGTAGGAGTTGGCTGCATTTTATATGTGTTCATTGACCTTAGTAAAGGTGTCTTTGCTGATGTTTCTTGAGAGTACCTCCTCAAGGGAACATTTCTGGTTCAGTGGACTATTTTTAGAGAAAATGCGAAACGGCATGGGAATATGGCTGAACTCTGTTGGCTAAGTTCTACCAACGTTATTAGTTGAAGCTTCTAATCTAGATCTAGAATGTGGCTTCTGCAGAGAGCTCTGCTTGAGGGACAGGAGCAGCTTGCAGGAGCAGCTCCTGCCAACCTGCCTGACAAAAGCTGAAGCGGTATGGGGGAGCACATGTGGTCCTGCTGGACCTTCCTCTGCCCAGGCATTCAGTCCATTTTGCAAATAGCTTTTTGCAAAGTTATTTTATATAAATAATCAAGACACGCTGCACTGCTGGTGACGTAAGGGTGCTGCTGTATGAGCAGAAAAGACATATTTCTGGCAAAGCTTCCAAGATAATAAGGGAAAGTTACCCCCAATGCACATTTGTTCTCATTGACTTTGTAAATAAGCAGCTTCCTATGATGATAGAAGACAATTCTAGTATTGATGTGATCTGGTCCAGGTGATTTTTGTCAATGCATACAATAGCAACACTGGATTTTATCAGAGCCACTTTATTTTAGTGTTTTGGATTAGAATTTATTTCCCCTCTATCCCTGCCTTTTTTTTTTTTTTTTTTCCAGTCAGCACATTTCATGTTACTTTTGCTAAGGGGCTCCTAGAAAGATGACCGTCTGCATCATCGCGCCTCTGGCACTGTTGCGTACTCATGTGGTGCCTTCACCACAGCGCATGTTTCTGTGCTTGCAGCTTACACCAGGACAGGGTGGGAATCCTTTGCCCTTCGAGTGATGTTTAGCCCCAGATCTGAAAGGTGCACATTGCTTGCTGTAAGAACAGCATTCAGCAGTTCTTTCACTGGGGCCTGCAAGCCATCAAGGTTCAGAACCGTTCCTGGTTACTACTACTCTTAACCTAAGTCTGGCTGCTTATGTCTTCATAGACAGATAGCTTGAAAATTCACTCTTGTTGTAAGAGTAATGAAAGCACAATATGCAACAGCGATTTCCAACAGATTTTACTTCTTTGTTCTTAGGAAAGGGGGAGGCATTTGTGTGCAAAATATTACTGCAATTAAATCATTAGGAAATCTATGCATCTTCGGTTGTGAAAGAAAGATTCTAACATCAGGACTGGTTAAAATAAAAGAAAGACCAAAAGGCTAGACTACACTCATATGTCTTTTTCAGTCACATTGAGAGTTTCCAGATACTTGGGAAGTTTTCCACAAACTTGGAAGTATGGACAGTAGAAATACCTTATGGCAAATGGTGCCATGGATTCATGCATTTCTTAGAGTGATGAACTGGGTTTGAAGTAGAGGCAGTGTCTGTGGAGAAGATGTGGGCAATAAATTGTATTTTGTGCAATTACAGATGTTCAGATCATGAAGAATATCTTGCCAGAAAGAGAGTAAGGAACCCAAAATGTTAAAAGCAAAGAATGTCTTTTCATTATAAACGTAGATAAGGACCCAGAATGAAATCTTGGCTAAATGAGGCTGGTGAAAAATGCTGTGCAATGAAACCCTAATTTTTCTGTCTTCAAAGCTGATTTGGCCATACATGCCATGACCTTCTGCATGCTAGTGGTGCCTTTGTGCACAAGTTAAGAAATGCACTGCATTTAGAGTTTTATTTCTGGGTCTACTTCTTATGGGCCTGAAGTAACTTAAATTAAAAGAAACTTTTCTTTTTTGTTGGCAGTTGCAACACCAGATAAATTCTATTGCCAATAGCAATAGCCTGCTGCATCTTTTTGGTCACGTTAAGTCACAGAAGAGCTATTATGAAAAAATTGTGGGATTTTCAGTATTTGCGTAGCGTAACATGTCATGCTTGAGAGGGAAAAAAAAGGTTTTTTGAATGTGTGTGAAGCAAAGCAGGCATTTTTAGTCTCCTGTGTGCTTAGTAGGTTTTGCTGTGTTAGTCTTAGAACAAGAAAGAGACAAGGTTTAGTTTAACAAAAGCAGTAAAAATCTATGTATTTAAACAGTTCCAGCAACTCTAAAACTAGATAAAACATTATTTGAAATTTTCCGTGTCGGTCGCATAGTCACTGTTTGACCGTTGTCTGTTCCTTGGACGTGTGTGTGTTAGGGGCACGAGCAGAGCGTTATGCCCCCGAAACCAAGTTTGCTCAGAAGGACTTGGCCCGGGCCCAGCGCAGGGCCTGAGAGTCCCGTGCAGCGAGGCAGGCCCCGATGGGCAGTGAGGGCCCTCGGAGCGCACGGGAAGAGCTGGGAATCAGGAGCTGAAGCTCCTGACGCAGCCGCGCCGGGAATGCAGGGGTAAAGGGACCCCCGTGAGCAGAGATCCTGGCTCAGCGTCCCTCCTTCCTCTGGCCCCTCTCTCCCTGAGAAGTGCTTAGGTTAAGGCTTCAAAACTCAAGGAGTTTTCCATTGGCTTGATTTGTTGCTGGCGTTTCACAAGGTCGGTTGGTTATATGAGTTGAAAACAAATATTTAAGATATTTTTAATATATTTTGATCCAAAACTTCATAGCAGCAAGTTCCAGAACTCTGTTCTCGTTTAACCTAATGCTGAGCCATGTTCCACGTCCACATTCCCCTTTCTTTACAAAACATTTTATGATTTCTGTTTTCTTCTTGTTGTTTTGTGCTCTTCTGTGTACGGCAGACTCATAATGCCAAAGATCTTTTTAGTCCGAAAAAGGTGACTGTACAAGTCACCTCAAGAGTCAGTATAAGCAGTGCAAAAGGTAACAGTTGTAATGAAGAAAAACTGACACCCAGCAGATGTGCAAGGAATAGGCAAAAAAAAAAAAAATTATGATAGCGATCATGAAACCGAAGGCCGGGGAATGTGAGCTATTTGTAGGGCCCCCGGCACCGCCACGGGTCCCTCGCGGTGCGCGCTTGCCATCATCTGGGCAGCCGGGCAGCGGTCGGAGCCACAGCGCGGGAAGGCCCGCGCGCAGCGGCCTCCTTGATAAACTGCTGCCCTGCTTAGGAAAGTCCCCACACCTCATGGTAGTTCATAAAGTTCAGTCTTTAAAACTGAAGGAGAGGTGGCGCTTTAAGTATCTTTCCCTTCTGCGAATGATGCTCATGGTAATGGGGTGGTGGGGTCTCCTCCTGCCTCCGGGTCCCCTTGTGCGCAGGGCCCGGAGCCAGCCCTGAGCAGCAGCGCAGGAGGCCGCCTCGGCAGGGAAGGGCTCTGCGCCGCGCCGGGGCTTCCCAGCACCTGTAGGGTTGGGCCCCTGGGATCCGCTTGTTCCCCAAAAGGCACCCACTAAGACAGGCTTGAACGGTGCGGATAACCAAGTCCATTCAGATTCCGTTTCGGTGCTGCATGAAAGCACTGCGTTTAGTGCTGCTTAGTGCCTGGACTAGTTAAAAAAAAAAAAAACAAAATAAATTTGATCCAGCTGCAGATCCAGCTCCAAATGCCTAAGTTAAACTCTACTTCTTTTAGGCAGGTAATTTCACTCATCCGAGTTCCCTCCTGCGCTGCTGCCTCTCATGGTGGTGCGTCGGCTCGTTGGTTTGGCCTCAGATGTGTCACGTATGGCTCTGCTGAGACCCGTGCGCGCGAGGAAATATGTTCTTATTAGAGCAGGCTGGTTTAACAACAGCTCGGGAAAGTCAGAGGGGCTCCTGCACAGAGACCGTCGGAAGGTGCCTGAGGCCTTTGCCAAGAGTTTATTTGCCAAGAGGATTTTATTTATCCATTTTACCTTGAGCTTTTACCTTTTTACCTTATGTAAAGATTTAGTAATGACTTCTTAGAAAAAATTGACAGATCTTGTTTATTTACTTGTTTTGCTTTGTTTTATTTTATTTGTGAGTGTATCAGTCTTGCCCACCCAACCCACTCTGCAGAAGTTGGGCACTTCTACCCTCTTGGAAAAAAAAAAAAAAAGAAAAGCCTTCTAGCTACAGGTGTTTTTTCTTTTTCTGTAGGGGGGCCCTGGAAGGTCACAGAGCATGAAATCTATCCTAATTCAGCTTAGCTGCTAATCACATATAGCGAAAGGAAAGTGTGACTGAGTATTGAGTAGATGTCAGTTGGCACCTGTTTTCACAATCTCAATTTGTTTTTCTTCTCACAGCGCATTACACCTCTTAATTTAATTTGTGGCTGGCCTTTTCTGCTCCCAGCTGTCCCGGCCCGGAGCGCACACGTTCCAGCTGGCGCTAGCAGGGGCTTAGCCGGGCCCGGGGACCGCGCCGAGCAGACCGCCCCGGTCCCACGGACGCGCGGGGTCCCGGCGCTCTCGCTGCCTTATCTCGCTTACAGGCCGGTAACTCGAGTCTCCGGACCTGAAATGGAGTACGCATAGTCCAAATACCTCCAAAAAGTCTTTCCCATCCTAACTATGTTGTTTTGGGATTAAAGGGGGCTTGCGGTAACAAAGTGACCCATTCAAGAGCTTCGCAATGATTGCGATGCTAGTGTTGATTTAAGTTTGTTTTTCGAGCACGAGAGCTCCTAATGGCATTTGCAGAGGGGGAGGCTGCCGGGCAGTTGCACCGCTGAAACGTACCACGTGTGAGGGTCGCGCTCGCCCGCACTCCCATGCGCAGGCACGCAGAAAGCAGCAGCTCTGCAGAAATCCTGCATTCCACCCCCGTGGCCCAGAAAAGTTTAAGGCAGTCCCAAAGTGACGTTCAAAGGAGTAGCAAAGTTAATTTCTTGGACCTCAGGCTTGTGATAGCTTAATCCTTCCTCTCTGTCACAGCTATCTTCCAGAATAAGATGTGGGCTGTCTGGAAAAAGTCCATAGAAAGATCATCAATTTGCAAGATGCAGAAGCAAAAGTCATCTCCAGAGCAGAGCTTCCCTTTGTAGAGGATCTGAGTGTTTTAGGTCAAGAAAGAAGTAAATTGCTTCTTTCTTGTTGTTCTCTGAGCCAATGTTTCCATCTTCTGTCAGCTCTGTGAATTTACAAAGATTGCAAAGTTTGAATATAGCATTGTATATATTAAATAGGTCATTCATTTGTTCTTCAGAAGTTAATCTAAATTATCAACTCTGACTACCCCTAAAACCTGTTAGTTTGGGATGTTTCTCATAGTCATAAGTTTGCATACTCATAAGCTTGCAATGTCTTTGCAAATCTTGCAAAGTTCATCACGGCTACTACTAGTTCACTCTTATTCTTTCAAGGATGTCACTGACACTCTTAAATTTTTTGCTTTTACTCTGGAGAAAGACCAGTGCAGTGGCATATTCTCTTTGCTAAATGATATTGCTCATTTGCCTGTACAGGAGTTGTCCAAGTGAGTGAGTATGCTAGCAACTGTCTTTGAATTAAGTTAAATTTGAAATGTATTTCTGAAAACAGGTCATTATTACTACACTGAGGATAAAGTTACTACACTGGATGAAGTTTTTTGTGACTTTGTGGAAAAGAATTGAGAAACAGTTTAGAAGCAGTTCTAGTCAACCCACTCCCTGGTGGCAAATGGTGCCCATAGAGCAGACACCAGACACAGGGTCTGAAAGGTAGTGAAAGGGCAGCATGTGGATGAGCTGCGGCTGAGCTGCCCCTTCTGCTGGGCACGTGCACGGTGCAAGGAAGCTCTAGGAACATCACAGCTCATTTGTTTGCATAAGGACAACTGTCCTCTTTGTATTAGGAATGTCCAAAGGTCATATTTACCTTCAGCCAGTCTGTTCCTCCTGTTCTTTTTCAATTTTATGATGGCAGATATCTGTGAAAGATTATAGTGGCTGATGAAGCAGCCATATATTCAAATGTTACTCTCATTCTGTGGGTATTCCATGCATATAAGAGTGATATTTGACTCTCTTTTTTAAGGCTGGTCTTAGTGTGTGTATGCTGACCGCAGAGGAATTTTTAGAACAGTTGTTTTTGCCAAAGTCAGTTGATGCTTGAAGCTTGAAAGTTAACTCATGTCAAGCCTATCATCATCTAGATCATTGAAGTACTCCTCTTTCCTGGCCTTGACAAGTACAATCTTATCTCTTCAGAGTGCTGTCACAAAGACCATGTTTTAGCTCAGACCATTATCACAGCTCTGTGTTTAACCCTTTGCTATTTCCAGAGTGCCTGATCCTTAAGGGGTCTCCCAAAACCTACAGAAATGTTAACTGTAATGAGAACAATTAAGTTGCAAGGAGATCCCGTAATAAAGTCTGAGGAATCTGATTTGCAAGGTCTTAGTGTATGACATTAAAAAAAAAATTGCTGTAGACAAATTTTTTTCTCGAGAAATACATGTCCCAGCTGAACTTCTTTATAAACGTCCTAGATATATTTCTCTATAAATGTGGCAAAACCATACCAATGAATTTGGAAGCTTTTGAAACTCCGTATATTCTTTTTCCTATCACCTTTTTTCTTCTGTTTCCTCATCTTGCAAGTTTGTCACCACAAAGCTAGCAAGCTGACTATTTTTTTGTATGTTTGCCTGCTTTTATTTGGATTTTGTGCTGATCACTGCTCTCTTGAGTTAGGAATCGCCTGAAAAGTGGGTCCTGCCTTGACATATTTTCTGCTAACTCAGAATGTGAAAGGTTTGAATAAAATGTTGGAGCAAGTTACTGAATTGCTGGCAGACTCTCCCTCATCTCATTTTCCACATTTATTTCAATCTTTATATTCAACTGTAATGCTTTCGAAAGGCATAAATCTGACATGGTAAACAGTTATTGTACTTTGTCTACTGCTGATGTCAGGCATTTCTTGTAAAACTCTAATATGTAGGGGTTAATCCATGAAGGCTGACATATTTCTTTTCCATTTTCTCTTGTGAAGGAAGCTGCTTTCCAGGGCTGTCACATCGAGGTAGAGAAAACAAAAGGGAAGCTTGGAGGGGAAGTAATCACTGGGAAAACACATTTGCCTAATGAGAGCAAGATGGAATTGCATTTCCAAAGATCATTCTGTCTCCTGATGAACTTCTGTTTTTCTGAGTGCAAAGAAATCTGCAATTAAAAAAAAATAGCAACAAAGATTAAGATTGCTGGCTCAAAACAACGACCAGTCAAAACACATTTTGTCTCTCTTCCTGTGATAAAAGTGAAGCTGCTGTCCCGACTGTCCTTGCGCCAGCACATCTTGAACCGTCAGGTTAAAGTGCTGGGGGGAAGTAAGAGACTTTTAACAGAACTGTGTTTCTGCTACATCCTGATACAGGATGTCTGTGTGACTTCTTCTTTCGTTTGTTCAATTTTGTTGTTGTTGTTCGTTTTTTGTTTGAAGTGTATGACTTAAAGACAAAACAAAACTCAAAGGCATTTTGGAACATGAGGTGAGAGGTAAAGATGCATTGTGTCCTATATCACAGGCCTTGTAATACAGAATGCAGGACTCTGTAATACAGAGCTAACCTGTAGTTACTTTGCATTTGCATCCTGCTGCTGAAGTGTCACATGTATCTTCAGATAAGCTCTTAGGGGTGGTTGCTACCGTGGTGAAACTTAGGCTCTTCAGCCTACTGAAAGCCCAGTTATGTGACATGTGCCCTTACTCATGGTCTGTAGCTCCAGCTCCTGCAATCGTGTGCTTCCACTGTTTTGTTTTTAAGAAAGGATCTGATTTTCATATATATAAACACACAAACATACACACATATGTGGAGAAGCATGGGGCATGTTTCTCAGACGTAGCAAAGGCTTCAACCTGCACTAAGTCTAAGGCAGAAGACCTTCAAGAAGCTCTTGCCGGCCCTGTGTTTCTCCAGTTGCTCTCGCGGCTCCACTGCTTCCCCACCATGCTAGCAGGAGAAGTGCAATGAACCTCCTTGGTGCAGTGAAACTCTCTTTGTGGCTACTGCTCAGCTAGGAATAGATGAGCTTCCTGCATGGTTGAGACTTAATTGCTTTCAAGGTCTTTTGGTAGCTGATAATTGCTGGGTTTTTTTTTGAGCTGTCTTTGTTAAGTGTACCCTGCAAAATCAGATGAAGACACCCTTTTACTTTTTAGGTTTTGTAAAATTGAATTTTTCTGCTTCAGTGGCCTTTAGGCAAGACTGTGGCCATTTTTGCTTATTCATTTATTGCTTTCAGGAATAATTGGATTCTTATTTTCCTGATGTCCTGCACCACTACTTCTCCCTGTCCTGATCATTCTTTCCCTCCACTCACTTTGTAGGCTGATTATCCACCGCTTAGTTCAATGCTGGGAGCAGCTGCAGGGAGAAATAAGGAGCGGGAGAACGAGACCTTTCCTCAAGCAGATCGGTGGGTGCTGGTGCTGCGGGCTCTGCTGTCACTGTTGTGGGAGGCTGAGGATGGCATCAGTGCAGATGGGATCCTTTTACCTGTGCAGGAAGTTTTCTCCCTCTCCCTTTCACAGTCAAATGCATCTTGCATGGCCATAATCTAGCAGTAGAGAGCTGAAACACTAATTATCTTTTACCGTTTCATTTTGAACAGATCCCTGTTTATGCTTAAGGCAAAATTAAACAGCTTAAATTAGACATGCTTCACTACCAAGTCTTCAGTTTGTTAAAAGCTGCTTTGGCATCTCAAGTTTTTATGGCTGACTCCCTTAACACACGTACATGCTTTCCTGAAAGAGCAATCATGACTTTACTTTTAACTGCTCATTCCTGCAACGGCGTTGGAAGCGGATAAAAATGTAGGAATCAGTGACTGTAGTTGTACCTGTCTGGGTTACTCATAAATTAAATGATGAGGCAAGTACATTTCTTTCAATGATTTATTGAATAATCAGAGAATTCAAGTAATTAACCGTATTTGAGTTTCTTAGTACAAAAACAAATTTCCTCTTTGTTTAATAAGTGTACACCTATTAATTACTTTACATTTTATGTAGTGAATCTTTTAAATGCTGAAATAAATACTTAAATTAATGATACTTTGTACTTACTGAAAAGATATCTGAGGCTTCTAGGCACAATGTTGTGTAATCTAAATCCACTGAAATATGATTTAATTTTATTATTTTTCAAGTTTGAAGCATATAATAGAAAAAGATACTGTATACTCTCAAACTACATTTTAGTAAAATGCTTTAATAATCATACGTATCTCATGTCACAGATGAAACAGCTGACATCGTTGTTGCAAAGATTTGCGCAGCTGCCTAACTCGGTGAATTCCCTCTCTTTGAAATTTGGGCATGAAACGATGTCTTCCCTTTAGCTGACCTTGGCACTCTAGAGCTAAGGGAACGGAGAAGAAAGTATAAAAATATACCCTGTCACCACATATTTTAGATCATACCTGTATTATTCCTTCTAGCTACTTTTATAAAGATGAAATGGGGACTGGGTCAGCAATGGGTATCGCTCTGACGCCCAAGCATGGGCTCCAGGGTAGTCTGCTGTTCTCAATGCTTTTTAGCAACCTCTCTGTGGTCTGCTTTAACCCCCTCTATAATATGAGTGATGTTATGCTTGCTTTCGGAGACAGATATGAAACTGGAAGAGTATTTTCTCCATGCCTTCCCTGTTGTCCATGGTTGGATGCTTTTTTTAATAGTTTGGAAAAGTGTTCATACTGTCATATGATAGTATGCAGTACTTGTCAGTGGCAGTCTCTACTTTATAGATCTTCAAGTATTGTATTAATTTAAAAAAAGAAAACATAATAATAAAAAAGCATTCAAATGTCTATATGAGGTAATCTAAACACAAGGAAAGGATTTTTGTCTGCTTTTGTGGTGATCATGATGCTCCTGAATGTTTGCCCTTGCAGAGGGGTGGCTGAGAGGCTGTAGAGCTACTGGACATGCAGAAAGTAGGTTCCTCGTGTGCATCTGTGTGTCTGCCTTTACGCGGAGGGAGGGGCTCTCCCAGCAATCATAACAAATTTCAGCAAAGGGCATTTCCTGATGGGCTGATGACTGACTGCCTTTAATGACCCTCAGCCTTTCCCTGGGTCATTAACTCTCCCAGGTAGTTATTAATCCCCAGGAAATGTTTTGGGTCTCAATGTTCAGTGTTTAAAGACAAGACACTTCTTGCAGATATTTTTCCTACGTAGCATCCAAAATACACATTCAGATGAATCTCTTTTTCTCTCCAGATGTTCCAGTGTTTTTCAGTTTCCTGGAGGAATCTGCTTTTATCTTACTGATTTATTTTGGCCTTGTATTGAGATGGGTGGCTGCTGCTATTGCATGTCTGTAGGAGACTGGAGGTTTCCACACCCTGTAGTCCT
Organism: Crypturellus tataupa; assembly: GCA_034781795.1. Lineage (NCBI taxonomy): Eukaryota > Metazoa > Chordata > Aves > Tinamiformes > Tinamidae > Crypturellus > Crypturellus tataupa. The sequence goes on from JAWLRI010001080.1 coordinate 101,978, forward strand.
GGGGCTTTCACTCACACTTCATTAAGCTAACAGCGAATGCCTGTGTACAATATAATGAGTATTGTGTTTTGGAATGTATAATTTATAAGCTTTATTCTTACTTTCTGTCCTTTATAGTTACTGTGTTGTACCGATGCCCAGAACAGCAGCCACTTACAGAGAACGGAAAGATTGATGCTCTTACAGACACTAGTATAAACATGTCCTCGGCCTGTCAACAATTAATCTAGCATTTTGTGAGCTTGGGGATGAGAACTCTTGCAGTTCAAAACTTACAGAGCAGCTTAAGTGGACTATGCCTTGCAAAAGCAGAAATGTTCTTGCTTTACTTTTGCATTTTCTTTTTTCCTCCAAAATATATCTGCTTAAAATATTCATGGAGGGGTTTGGAAATGATTTACAGGATAAAAAGTTCTCCCTGGAAAGCACAGCTGAGTGTTGCCGAAAACAGCCCATTTCAGCTGCAGAAGTACGAGAACAAAACCCCAAGCCAGAAGTGATGTGTTTAAGATGCAGCAATGGCAAATGGATGTGTTACTGAGCATTCAGGAGAAACCTAGGTTTTTGATGCTATTTTGTGAATGAACTCTTCATTTAGCATTAAACGTTTTCAAATCATTAAAACCTTATCTGATCTATGACTACCTGATTAGATATTAGACTGATCTCGCAGCTGTAGCTACAACTTGCAAAAGGAAGCTCTTTTTGCAGAGGTCTGGAATACACCTCCACAGACCAAAGTCCCAAACTATTTAAGGGTGAAATGTGCTACAGCAACCCCTACATCAAACAGGGAGACTGGCAAAAGTTATAAGGAGACCTGGGGCCACCAAGCCTTGAATGTTGCCAGTAAAACATTTTTCTGTGATTGCCCTTTTTCTGCTTCACAGAGGCTTCTTTAGTAGCCCCATGCTCTTTTCTGTGTATGTGGAAAAACTGAGCATCTCGAGGCACCCACAGAAGCGCTGGGGTAAGCACAGGCCATCCTCATAAGTGAAAAATCTTCATGGCCCAGTGCAACCTTGGGTTCAGTAGGGATCATAGACTTTGCTAGGGTAAATGTCTCATTGACTTCACCAAGGGTTTTCCTGAGAGTAAGGCATTGCAGGTGGGAGTTAGTTCTAAATAAGAGTTATTTCTCCATTATCCATGGTAAATATCTAAGTTTTCATGGGAAAACTTACTACTTCTCCAGTATTCATGGGAAAGATCTAGATTTTTCTGCAAAGCAGGGCTGAAACATTCTGTAATATGTTATCTTTCCAAATACCTATCCAAACACACTTTTGGGTATATTCAGATAGCTAGCACTTGCGTATCACTCTGGCTTCTTCCAGGAAGCCAAATTTATTCCCATACAAAGCCCCTTTATATTAATTTTGTGAGAAAGGCAAAACACCCTTATACTTTCATGATACATTATTTCTATTTAAAATAATCTGTCTCTAAAAATGGACAGTCCATAAAATTAATTATAAATAAAAGAGCAGTTGCAAAATAAAAATGCAAAGTATCTACCAAGAATCATTTTTAAATGATAGTGTTTTCAGTCAAAATAGTTTGCCTTTCTCCCTAGGGATGATTTCTTCTTTTTTCTTTTGACTTTATGCCCATAATAAGGCAGTAACCGCCAGTTTAAAATCAAGGTTGTTTTTCTTTATTCTGTGGGAACAGGCGTTAGGTGTCTGCTAGCAGAGTGTGGGTGTATATAGCATAAATGTGTAACAAGATTGCCACCTCCTGGGAAATGTTTGGAAAGGCAGCTGAGGGGAAAACAGGCATCTCATCTTTATTATTTCATTTCATTTCATTTCATTTCATTTCATTTCATTTCATTTCATTTCATTTCATTTCATATTTTATTTTTATTTTAGCAAGTCCAAGGCCTTTGTAAGGCTTTTTAGCTCTGTACTGGTTAACCACATGCCGGGTGAAAGGCAATGTTCCTACACCCCGAGTCTTGCCACGCACATTGCGGCGGTAGGGAAGGGGTGGCCGTGCACAGAAACGCACGTGGTCCTTGGGGGCTGTTCAGCTTGGAATCAGAGAGAGTTGTGGTTGACTTTGTTAAAAATCAGAGCTGCAATATCAGCGCTGAAGCACTTGAGGGATCAGCTTGGTGAGTATTTTTTTCAGCCACGTGCACAGCATATCATTATAGCACAGTATTCAGGCAGAGCAAGTGATGCCGTGCCTGGGGCATCGCTCCCCAGGGGCTGGCCAAGGGGGCACCTTCCCCTCTTCAGTTTGCCAGCATCCTGGGAGCCTCACGGCTATGACCTGAGCATTGGAAAGCAATGTGCGCCCGCCCATAAAACAGCACTCTCCTTTTTACCCTGCAGTATTTGTGGCACTGCCTCTGTCTGTAGTTGCTCTCTTTGCAGAGCAGCAAGATAAGCCAACAGGTCAGACCTTTAGCAATTTTTGCATAAAATCATAATATTCCCCAGGAGTTGTCCAGAAGGGGCACACGTACAGTTGGGTCACAACCAGTGTTTTCCTGGTTTCAGTTGAAATGCCACCTCAAAGGCCCCTTTTGCTATATATATACGTATATAATCATGGGTCACTCATGAAGACGATAACTACATCACCTACCTCTCCTGAACTGTCAGGAAAAAGCGGGTCAACTATATGGAAGTGGCACAGCCATACATATAAACTAAAGATAAATACACTTATCTAATGCATAGGAGAAGCAGCTAAATGTTGTATCATCCAAATGAAAGTATGTAAACTCTATATCTTTTGTATCAATACACATAGCTACACAGTTGTCACTCACACTTAAGGGATGAAGAGAGTGACCTGAACTGGTATCTATTACGTGCAACTGACTGAAAGCATCTTCTGCGATTAGTCTGCAATATAGAAAAATTGCAGAAAAAAATCATGCAATAAACCCTTTCTGCATGTACTTGGCGGCAGAGTAAACAGAAACAGAAATAATACCATGAGGGCTAATTGTTGGCTGCTTACTGATGGAAGGCAGCATCAGGAAGTTGTCGAGTTCATGGAAGCGTGACCCTTCCCATACTCACAAATGATTCTGCTTTGTCTAACTTTCTTGTTGAAAATGAAGTTAATGTTCAGTGAGGTGCATAACCTGGGGAAGACGCTCGCAGAGCTACTGGTGCCAAGGAGCAGCACCAGTAGACCAAGCACCATGATCTAAAATCTAAATCTAAAGGATTTCCAAAATTCTGCTTTGGAAAGGAGTAATGTTGGAAAGAGTGGAGCTGAAGGTTCACTGCAGATATTGCTCTTACAGAAATAAAAGCATAACTTCGAAAGTGCAAGAACCGTGTCCCCATCTCACCATTCCGGGTAACTGTGCTTTTGCCTGAGGATGTGTAATGAGCCACTGACACAGCAAGAAACAGAACAAACCCTGCCCAACCTCCTTGCTTAATGAATCGAGCCGCACGTTGGCGGCCGTGAGTGCTCCACGGAGCTCGCGCGGCGGTGACGTCCCGTGGTGCCGGCTGCAGCGCTCCTCACTCGCTCGGGCACAGCTGCTGGCGCACGGCCACAGCGGGACAGGGCGCAAACACGCCGTTTCCTCCCCAGAGCTGGGTCAAATAGCTGAAGGGTAGCTATATCCACCGTTATTTAACTTTGGGGAGTTGGACTGAGCCAACTGACTCATTTAGCCGAGGTTATTACTAGTGTTTTGCAGCTGTCTCAATTACATCACTAAAAGCAAGATCTTTTTTTTAGCTTCTCAACCATGAAGAGCTTGTAAAGTAATGCATTAACTCCTTCTCATGCTCCTTTTTTATGGGATTTGCTTGGTGAAGTAACAAAATGAAAGTGTGTGCCTGGAGACAGACCTAGAGCGGCGGGCGTCCCTGCTGAAGGTTGAGGAGAGCTGCCAGCTCATTAACACATGCGAGCGCCCCGCGCTCCCGCTGCAAGGGGGCTGCAAGGGGGCCGCAAGGGGCGGCGGTGTCTGAGCATGGTGGGCGGCTCAGCCGTGTCCTGAACCTCCAGCGCACGAGCGAGTGGCGAACTGGGAGGAGAAAAACAGTCAGATAAATACTTCTAAAGGCCTTTGGGAATTACTTAAAGGCATCCGTGCCTGTGAATGTTAATTTATGTTTTTTTTAAAAAAAAGGCTTCCTAGGAAAATACTGGAGGTGTGTTGATTTACCAACACATGGGATGATTTACCATAGGATTTTCATCTGTAATATTTAAGATTCTGGCGCCTCCTGGCATCTTCTTAGGGCCATTTTTCCCAACTCCTGTTTCATCATCTGAGACCAGGATTTTCAGAAGCATTCAGTACTCAAACTGATGAATGTCTTAGAAAACATAAACCTAGTAGCTTCTTGGTCGTTTGGAAACCTGGGCTGTGACTTATGTCTGAATGCGGATGGAGTTTGTCCTCTGGAAAGATTTGGACACACATATGAATGGGTTTTTCTTCTTTTTCTGTGATGTACCAATTGGGCATGAAATGTGGCCTTCATAAGCGCTTGCATGTGTGTGTGCACCTCCTCCCGAGATGCTACATACCTGTCAGATCTGCTGTGGAGGCCTAGCTTATCTCATCAGGTCATCCTCAACAGCTTCACATATTAGTTGTTAGGTGGCAAAACCTCAGACCATTTTTTAAAAGAATTGTCCTTGTATACAGGGCCCTGGCAAGTCTTTTGGCACCAGAGCAGCAATTCCTTGTCCACCAGTCCTGTTTGTTGATCTGGTGATGCTTAGGAGCAAGAAGATCTGGGGAGACTCCCTGGGAATGGACACTGACCTGTCAAAGGCAACCACCAAGTCTTGGCTTAAACCAAGCAGTGCCATGGCTGCTTTTGTTTTGGTTTTCCCATTTTCCCCTTTTCTGTGGTTTGGTCCTGGGGCATTCAAGTCCCTGTGTGGGCACTGCATGTCTGCTCCTGCCTGTATGTGCTGCCTCTAGAAAGGCTCTTGGACACTCCAGCCAAAATAATTCACCGAGTGTACTGAAGAACAGCATAGCCAGACATCAAGGTGTTTTCTTTCATCTTTTCTCTTTCAAATGCGGCTTGTGAATCAGTGTTGGTTTACTGACCACCATGAAAGGTTACAAGCAGGTTTCTGGACTTCTCAATGTGCCTTCACATGTCAAATTAGAAACCAGAAGAGCTCTTAAAGGCTTAGACACATAACTGCTTATTGGACAGACGTCTACAGCTACTGCAGGAGTAGATGAGGATGGAGGAGCTTTACAGTCATTAACTTACAAATGATGGACTAATGCTGCCATCTAGTGAATAGCGAAGAATCACCCAATTCCCACAACCTTCATTTTAATGAACTGGCAGCATTTCCGTATAGTTTCTGCAATTACATCATAGTGTAAAGTGTAAAAGACTGTGTTTTGTTATTGTTGTTTAGTTGGGGTTTTTTTGAAATAAATATAATTTTCTTGGAAAAAATAATAGTTATAAAATAATAATAATTATATAATATAATTATTATAAAAATAATTTTCATGCTTGAAGTGTTAATGATAGACTGTTATGTTGCTGCCAAAAATCTTGACTACTTGCAAGATTATTGCTGCAAGATGATGTATATTTGACAACTGACTTTTCTGAGATGTGTAATTTCTGATAAGGGTTGTGGAAATTCAATTTCAGGAGCTCTTTGAAAAAGTCCTGTTCGGTATAAACCTGTTTTCTGCTGTAGCCTGCGCATAGGGATAGCATGTGCATTGAATGCGGCTCCTGAACACCATCTTCCCTGTCAGGAATTAGGAATTTAATAACAGGAAATCAAGTCCAGATGGATATCTTTGTTTGCCTTTTTTAAGAGATAGCAAATTTGCAGTCTGAGATTTTGATTAGAAATATTAACCTGTATGATGGATCTATCATTCATAGAGTGATCTAGGGGATGGCTTTCTTTTCCTAAGACTGTTACGAACATGGTGAAGTTCCAGGTGACTTTTAGGAATTCATTCATTCAGGTAGGTGACACAGAAATTCAGTTTCTCCATCGTAATCCTGTCATATAATATTGTACAAATAGGGAGGGGCACTGTGGGTACTGCAGAGTATTTTGTGTTACTCATGGACAGAAGGTATGTATGGGATACGCAGCTCTTTGACTTCTCTGTACAGCATAACTTGGGTGAAGCTTTTTGTAAGTATCTTGCTTTAAAAAATACAAAATAGGAATGACAAGTATTATGGAAGAGAAAGGAAGAAAAACATTACTTCTTTGTATTTGGCAGCAGTCTCTCTGATTTTCTTTTCCTTTTTTTTGCCATCTGAAGCACACATTTGAGATCAAGAAAGTTACTGGAAATAAGAGCTTGCCATCAATAACCTTGATGTGTCACACTGCTTGCTTCCCGCCCTTCTTTCAGTGAGGAGAGATTCCTGAATAAGAAAATGAGCTTTGGTCATTTTCTTTTGTTTGCTGCAGATTCAGTATATGATTTTTTTATTACTTTCTTGCAGTTTTTGTTGATTTTGGTAGCAACTCTCTGTCAATCCCCTAGGCCATCCCCATAGAGCTCCTCACTTGTAGTTGAACCCAAATAAATGCTCCCTTGTGGCCCAGCACATGTTGAGCTGCCCCTGTTGTGGAATGGCTCTGATTTAGCTGGATATTGTTGTGGTGTTTCCTCCCGCTCTACATGGGTCCCTTTGGGTAGTTTTACGGGAATTTGAAGAACTGTGATTGCTCTGCTTAGCAGGTCCCTCTCAGACAGAAATAACTGAACAGTCTCTGTCCCGAGAGCCGAAATAACCTCTTAAGGTCCAGGTGAGCCCCTGCTTGAATGAGGACACGGCAAATTGTTTTAAAAAGGAAATGCAATTAGAAAAACATCGGTTTGAGCATTTAGATGTGAGTCCTCAGGAAAACCAACTAACAGCAGATGCACAATATATTGCTGACCTCTGGGGTCAAAAAATTGCACAATTTAGAGGGAAAAAAAAAGGTTAGATGACTAATGGAAGCCTTTAAGTAACATCCTTTCTCAGCCCAGGAGAGCTGGCCATTTCAACTTCATCGGAAAACTGCCTCCGAATTGTATCATAGAGTTGGGAACTAGCCAGTTCAAAGTAGGAACAAATTCAAAGGCTTCACAAGGGTTTCTGCGGTTTTATCTCTACTCATACTGTGTAGAGGGTGGGACAGTACGTGTACTCCAGGCACATTAAGAATGGGAAGAGAAAGCTTAGGTCACTGTGCGTCCTGTAGGTACATTTCTATTCTGTTTAATGCACTTAGTCATAGTTAAGACCAGGTTAAATTTCAGACATAAACCTCTAAAGCTGGAATTAGTAGTTCAGTGCTAATTTACTAACACTCCCTTGTGAATACCATGCACTGGTTTTGAAAGCAGGATCTTTCTTGATCTGATCATGTAACACTGAGTAATCTGACCTACTAATTTTTTATGAGTGTATAAACTTGTCTAACTTTTCCCTTTGGATCAGTGATAGGTGATTTAGAGTGAGGTTGAAAAACACTAGGCTACAAAGAGTTAAGATAATTCAGAGTGTTTAAATGAATGGGGCCTTTTCTTTACTAGCAAAATCATAGCCCCTTGTCCCCAGAAATCTGCCAAAAAAGCAAAGTGGAAAATGGTGAGGATTCCTTAGGCTAGGATTTTGGTGTCCCAGGCCAGTCTCCAAGTTCCCCTCCTCTGCTCCCATCCTTGTCTGTCCCAGCTTACCGGCATATGAGAGGACGAGCTGGTGCTTTTGCGATCGTGGTGCTATGGAGAAGACCTCGTGCAGCAAGTGTGGACCCCATCCCTACAAAGGATGCCTCTTCTTTCCTCCTCTGCTTGGGTGTCTGGGTCCTTATGGAAGGAGCAGATTCATTCCCTGGGACTTCTTGCAGGTGAGTTTTTAACACTGGCTCTACAGAAAAAACAGTTCACTTTGAGGGAGAAAGTTAAATGAAAGTAAAACCATCAGTGGATTTAAAATGCTCTCATGTGTTCTAAAATTTTGATATTTTGCTTTAGTGATTTTGCTTTCCATTCCCCTCTCTCAAAATCTGTTTGATGGGCCATGGGTAGTCTGTCTTTTTGAAATGCAGAGCAAAAAGAGGCTCAAAATGCTTTTACATTTTGTCCTTTCCAAATGAGGTATTTCCTTCGATTTCAGTCAGGTAGCAAGTAGTGACTGTGGTCATTGTTTTTGTAGGATTGTGTTTACTTATTCACTCTGTTAAAAGAAGTGGTGCAATAATGCTGGAAGCACGTACAGAAGTTAGACTAAGTGTGGGCCATTGGCTGGGGGCTGGTGTTGAGTCTGTGTGTCCCAGTGGGAGTCAGTTCTTTTCCCCGATAGATGTATCTTGAGGAAGGAAAAGGTACAAGGGACTCTGCATTCAATTGTATCAATGCATCTGTTAATGATTCTGGGAGCTGTTATTTTTGATTGCAACTTGTATTTTTTATTCAATTATTTACTATTCTGATGCAAAATACCTATTGACCTAAATGACATGTTATTACTATACAGGAGAAACATTCTCTCTGATTATTTATAATTGCTGATTTGTAAAAGTCATACTGCCTTATGCTTGAAACTTGGCTATCTAATGATATGCTATTGGATGGTCCTGCGCTTTTGAAATACTTTAATTGTGTTGCAGAAAGATTCAAAAAAGATGAAAGTTTAAAAATATTACTGGGTGGAAAAGATGGCCTGGATACTAGAGCACATACCTTCAGAGTGAAATCAGCCATTCACACATCTTAATAAACTCTTACAGGCTAATGCAAAAACTCATCTAGTTCCAATATAGCCCTGCTTCATTCTGAAAAGACAAAAAAAAAGAAAAAGTTCCAGAAGGAGCGAAGAAGAAAATTTATGCCTTCAGCTGACAGAGGCTTGGCACAGTAGGCCAACTTCAAAGTGTACTAATACTCTCCAGAGATCAGTAAACATGATTAATATATAGTCTGTGGGATCTTGTGTGTGTGTGTGAAGTTACATAGACTTCTAAAAACAAAAACAACTTTTATATTTAATGTCTAATGCATTCCATCTGGTGGAGTGTGTATCAATATGTTCCTATTAAGGGCCAGATTAGGGACATAATGCACATGCCGAGTAGTAACTTAATCTGCAAATAGTGCAACAGAGCTATTTTAATGAGGAAATCACTATAATATGAGCTTAAATGCCCCATATCGATATGTTTAGTACAAAAGCAACACGCTGCTCGGGGTTGCTCCTCAGTGCCATACCTACTGGCCTCCTTCAGCAGGGGACCACGAAACTCTGATAGTCATTTTTGTCCTGCAGTGGATTTCCTGCGGCAGACTCCACGGTTTGTGCTGCTCTTGCCAGCATGGCTTTCCTGGAAGTTCCTCCCCGTAAGGTACATATCTCCTGGACACAATTCCACCTAGTTCCATGGCTGATGCACCCCTGGAAGCATCAGCAGATGCTGGGGGCATGAAGTAGCGCACTGTGGATCATATGTCCACTTTAGCAATCACATCCTGATTCAGGCACCCTGAGTCTTCTGGTGATATGTCTTTCACTTTCTGTAAATGCCAAAGTTTCTGGGGTTTGTGCATTTTGTAAACTTTAAAGAGACTCTTTCACATATCCATAAAGTAGCTTAACTCCACTCTTTGCTCCATCTAGCAAGGAGCACAATCCATGCTCTGCTGTTATTTTATTTATTTTTTTTCAGTTGGTATAGAAATTTTGTGCTTGTAAATGACCATGTCCTCTTCCTGCAGCATTTTTTTTTTCCTTTTAAAATAGTGAGAGGCAGGGAGGAGAAATGGCCATTTAATGTATTTTCTTCCTTCCTGCGTTTCTCTCTGAAAATATTTGCCCCACAGCTCTACACTGCTAGAAGATAAAGTTTCCCCATTCCCCCTGCAGCTGTTGCACAGTTGACGGCCAGCTGTATCTTAAAAGGAGAAGTTTGCGGGTGGATGGGAGGCTGCGCTGGCATCGCTGCCAGCTCTGTGTGCTGAGCTCCGCAGCTGCGAGCCACACAGCCTGTCCCCGTTTTTGTATGAGCTATTTCTCGAGGACCTGTGTCAGTCATTCTTTCATCCCTGGGCTGCTGTCTGACATAGTCTGTGAATGAATGCAATGAAAGGTGCTTTGATTTCCCGATTGTGGGATTTATCTAACACAAAACCCCCTCTGCCATGGCTTTTCTGGTCTGTGTGCTTGTATCCTGCAAGCTCTGCAACGCAGAGGGCATCTTGTTTTCCCTTTCCAAATAATGTAGTGGGAGCCTGGTCTGGCCAAGCCTGCTCATGGTGCTGGGATTGAAATAAGCAACAGTAAAAGGTAACCTCTACCTTTTATTTTGTGACACTGCAAGGTGGTGGTGGTAGATTAAATAAGCAAATTTGCCCATGGTAAAAGTCAGTTATTCAGGATGTTTCAAATACAACAAAAGTGAGGTCTCCAAAAGCCTCTAAGTGAGATCTCAAGACTGTGGACATGACTCTAGCCTCAATGCAGTAGTAATTAAAGTGGAAAATTTAATCCTAAATGTTTTTAACAGTTTACACATAATTTTCTTTTCAGGTAACTTTGTTTTCCTTGCCTTCTGACTCTTCACAGCCTAATTTTCTGGGATGGAATCAAACTGCAAGGGATTTGTTTTAGGTTAGTGGATGACATGTATTTCTGAAACGTGTTCACAGGCACCCATAAGTGCTATTGGATTTGAGCTGTCTGCACTGGCCATTCAAAGGCTGCAGTGTGAAATTCCTGGTGGGATCCCATTGGCTGCAGTGAACATTGCCAAGGCTCAGCAAGGCAACGCACTTTAGTGGTGGCTATTTAAAAGTAAGTGTGTTTGAAGGTGCATCTTCACTGACTGGTGAACCGGTCTTAATGCTCTGCTGCTAGTCTAATGCAGCTACTTCCTGGGAATCTTCTTTCTGGTACTGGTATTTAAAGCAAAGCATGTTGAGGTGTAGATGCCCAGCTCTAGCAGGGCATCTACTCTCTGTGTGCCAGGAGAAGCCAAATAGGTGTGTTTTCGGAGGCCTTCAGTCTGTTCCCTAAGGATCCACCCTTCCCTCGAGCCAGGCAGGCAAGATGTGAAGAATGGGAGGTCTCGGTATCTCTTTTGGACCATATCCTGTAGTGCCAAAAGATGAGGCCCAGTTCTCTCAACCTAGGACCAACTTAGAAAGGGGCCGTGAGTATCTGCAGTATGGAGCTGTTTCTTACTGTCTTTTTTTTTTTTTTTTCTATTTTACCAGTGCTTCCAGCAGAAGCCATCCAGGCCTGAGTTTCAAGGAGGCAACTTCGCGTTCATCAGGCTGAACAGCAGGATGTTGTGGAGCCCCAGATTCCTTCTTGCAATGATAAGACTTCTAGGAAGTTTTCAGCACTTAGGTTACTAGTATTCTTTGTGGGGATTTGGCTGAGAATGGTGAGGCATTTTATATATATATATATATATATCATTCTTTTTTCTGGTTTGTGGCATGAAGTTAGAATGACAACAGTACTAAGCACGTACAAGGATTTGGAGCTGACTTTCGTTTTTTTTTAACCAAGCTGTTAAATTTAAAATTACACTTTTAAAATGTATTTTTGTTGTTTCGCAATTTGAGCATGGATCAGAACAGTAAAACTCTTTTATATAATGTTCTTGGCAATGTGTTTTTGTAATTGTGCATCTGCTTAAGATCCACTCAGCATGTTGAAGTCTTATGAACATTGAATGCTTTGCTGAATAACAACAGGAAATTAATTCAGAAATCTATATATGCAGCAGCTTTTCCAGTCCTGTTGTGTTGCCTGGGCTTGCACAACCTTTGGAATGTTTCAGGATATGGCTCAATATACTGCCTGGCCAAGATGTGTAGGATGTGTAGGATGTAGGGCTTCCACTGGGGACTTTAACTTTAACAGGGAAATATTAATCATTTCTAAAGGCAACTCATATTCCATGAAAGCAGAAGGAATTATGCATACAATACTTGTATGATCAATAGATTCTTGTTACTTACTGTTTCAATCTGTCTCTTGAGGATGCATCTGAAAGGCTGGATACATTATTACGCTGGGAAAGCGCATGTAGTCAAGTTCTCCACATCCATCAGGAGTCTGTTAGATGAAATACTTTCCCTGTCCCATCTGCTATACTGCTCTTGATTTGCAATGCCTTAAACTGTCTTAGGCTGCGATAGAGTTACTTATTAGGATGTTTTCATTAAGTGTTTTCCCTCTCTGGATTTCACAGTACTCTATCAAAGAGAAGCACCCCAATGAACTAAATATTTTGGAAGATATTTCTCCTCAGGGAGAGGGAAATTTACAGAAATTCCAGACATGAAAATGTCAAATGTTATTCATCTTCTCTGCTCTGTGGCTTTTTACTCCTTTTTGAAGTATGTTTACTTCCACTTGGTAGCTGAGGGTGTCACTGCTTGTTATTTGATATGCAGAGCTAGGGCACACAAAAGGATGACTAATCCCATTTACTGGAATTTTACAGTTTTCATCAAGGCCGCAGTTTCCATTTCAAGCTTTATAGTAAAAGCAAAACACCAACTGACAAACTTACTTCTGTTATTGTTGTAGTAAATTAATATAGCTTACTATTACAGTAAAAGAGTCTCTCTTAAGGATTACTCCTTGAACTGAAAGGAAAATTGTATTTAATTTTTTATAAGAGGCAATTTATAGTAATACAATTTATAGTACAGACAAGTACTCCTTGTCCTTTCCTAAGCAAAACCCTACACCAGTGTGCCATTTCAACAATATTCTCTCTCTCTTTTTCTGCCTCACAGAGTTTTCTTATCCCCGCACTTTCTCTTTAATTTCATGCTTTCAAAAACAGTGGATTAGATCTAGACTGAAATAAATATCTTGCTATAGTGATGTGAATCTCATTGTTATCGATGAAAAACGCGTGCATTGTATATTGAAAGATTTTTCATTAATGTTCAGCAGATATAAAGGGGGGAAAAAAAGGCAAACTATTCCAAGCTTATTTTTTTCTTTTACCAGAAAAAGAGCCCATTTTACAAAAACCTTTTAATTTTCTTAACTCTTTTATTGCAGCATTAGCCATCTTAAACCTTAGACCGCATTGATGAGTCCCTATCATTTATCTCTTTGCTAGTCCCTTCTCCCTAGTCTTGGTTTATTCCAGTCACCTTTTCCTTTTTCCCTTTTTATTTCTGTGAGATGAATCATCTCTCCTTCCATCCGAAAATCTCCATAATAAGCTATATCCCCAGCCTGTGACCCCCTTCATAGTGGGCTGGTACAAACTGACACAGCATTGGGATCAAAAATACAGATCCAAGTGTACTAAAGCCAGGTTAAATTTCTAAAGAAATACAATCAAATTTGCCTACTATTTGTTTCATTTCAGCTTCCAGAATGGCTGGTATTTCTGAAAGCCCAGGCTTCTGCGTCATGTTTTTATCTGAGAACCTTGACTTCTAGGTGATGAGATGAATGAGATGAGCTCTGGTGAGGCTGCACCTGGAGCACTGGGTGCTGTTCTGGGCTCCCAAGTACAAGAGGGACGTGGAACTTCTAGAGAGGGGCCAGCGTAGAGTGATGAAGATGATTAAGAGACTGGACCATCTATTGTATGAGAAAGACTAAGCGAGCTGGGCCTGTTTAGCCTAGAGAAGAGGAAAATGAGAGGAGATCTGATCAATATGTACCTGAGGGGTGAATGTAGGGAGGATGGGGCCAAACTCTTCTCTGTGGTGGCCAGTGACAGGACAAGTTGAAACACAGGAAGTTCCATCTCCATATGAGGAAGAACTTCTTTACTGTGGGGGTGACAGAGCCCTGGAACAGGCTGCCCAGAGCGGTTGTGGAGTCTCCTTCTCCGGAGATCTTCCAAATCCATCTGGATGCCACCCTGTGCTCCGTACTCTAGGTGTCCCTACTTTAGCAAGGGGGTTGGACTAGATAAGTTCCAGAAGTTCCTTCCAACCTTAACCATTCTGTGATTCTGTCATTCTGTCTAAATGCTTAGGACTTGAAAGCAAAAATTGAATAGAAAAGAACAGGCTTCATTTATTGCTTTGAAAACTTCATGATTTTAGACCAAATCTATAATTCTTCTTTGAGTGAGCCAAGGACATGATGATACCCACAGCTGACAAAACTAGAAGGGTATAATAACAACTATTGTCATTATGGCAATAAATATTGGTCCAATCCTTCCCAGTACAGACAGGAAAAGCAAATCTCCTCAAAATGAGTGGGACCAAACCCTCAAGACGGGTGAATCAAAGAACACTCACTCTCTCCAATGAGCTTGTCATCCTTCAGCCTGATCATGTCATTTTTTTTAAATAGTTTCAAAGATTTTTCTTGTCTTGTCTTCTTGAAAATACGTCTGAGTAGCAAATTCTCCTGGACTCTCTATTGTAATGTAAACTGAGCTTATTCTAAGAATTGACTAAGAATTCTAAGAGCCTGTTTCTGATGGAATCATAACTGGGATCTACCAAAATACGGAAGTCAATGGAAACCTCTGGATATATATGAGTAATTAGCCTTATTTACAAAAGAGCATTGGAAAGAAAATTTCTGTTGCTGTTTTAGCAGAATCTTGATGCCTGAGGAACTCTATTGCTAGTAGAACTGGGAAGCTTTGCAGTTTCTGGAGACCCAGCTCACACTTTGGCCACGTGCCAGTTCCATATCGGATAAGACAGATGGGCTGCCTGAGCACTGCTTTGGGGATCAGAAATCTGGGACATCTCCATGGCAGATATGTCTGGCAATGGCCTATCTGATCACAGAGATGAAAAAGCAAGTCAGGATTTACCATGTTGGTCTTCTAGGGTCTCTCATCTCTCAGAGGTGAGGACATCGGTATTGTGCTCTTAGCTGAGTTAGTGCCAGCCTGTTCAGTGGGTTTGGTCATATGGTTTGGTCCCCTGAAAATGCAGCTGAGTTCACCTGACTAATGTTTTGTTTTCATAATTATAATGGCTCTTTCCCATACAATGCATTTTCCTCACACACATGGAATTGTGTCCAAACTAAAGGTCAGATTCTCATCTGGTTTAAATCAGCATGGCTGTGCTGATTTTATGCTTACGTATACTAACTAATAAGCTGGAAAATTACAGCTAGCAGTGTTATACAAATGGACATAGACTCGTAATACTGGGGTCATCAGTGACATTAGTATGAATGTTAAGACATTTTGGAATTCTTATTCATGACGTCCATAACTTAGAATTTCGAAAATCACCATATTGTACTCTTTATGGGTGCTTTGGACTCTGCTTTTAGTTAGGTATCAGCTTTTTATAATAAACCATCTTCATTCCCACCCAATTTCTCTACAAACTCTTCTTTAGAGCAGAGCTGCTAACAAACCAAACACCCTAAGATCCTGAGTCTTACTTGTATAACTTTTTATTTTCTTAAATAGCAGTCTGAAAGCAATTATTTTTTGTGAGGCAACTAAGACACAACAGAGTCACTGTGCAAGAAGAAACTACCAGTGATACTGCTGTAACTTCCTTCTCAGTTAAACACTGAGGGAGCAGCAGATGAAAATGGGAGCTGTGCCATGACAGGCAGTGGATTGTCAACAGCTGAACTGTTGTCTAGAAATGGGAAATATATTTTCATATCTTCTGCTATTCTCCTCTTACAGTAGAAAATAGCAACAGAACTATCTCACGCACCTCATGTCCAGAAAGAGTCCTCTTCCCTTTTCCTTTCATTTCCCAAGCTGGACTCTATCAATCCTGTCCTCCCGATCTCACAGAATCATTTGGGTTGAAAAGGATCATCTGGTCCAACATCCCTTCTCAAAGAGTGTCCTCTAGGGCAGGCTGCCCAGGACCATGCCCAAAGATGGGCCCGTCACCACCTCTCTAGTCAATCTGCTCCAGTGTTCAACTACTCACAGGAAAGCTGTGGTTTCTAGTGAAAAAGTGGAGTATCTAGTGTTTCTGCTTGTGCCCAGTGCCTTGTCTTGACCACGGGTACCACTGAGTAGAGTCTGGCTTCCTGACACCTTCCCATCAGGTATTTAGACACACTGATAAGATTTTCCCTGAACCTTCTCTTCTTCAGGCTAAACAGCCCCAGTTTTCTCAGCCTTTCTACATAACACAGATTCAACCGCTCAGTAATCTCTATGACCTTTCACAGAACTCGTTCCAGTAAATGCATGTCTCTCTTGCACGCTGTCTATGTCTCTCTGGACACAGCAATCCAAGTGGGGCTGAGCACAGGGGAAAGATCACCTATGTCAGGTTGGTTAAGCATGACTCCCCTTCATAAACACATACTGACTAGTTCCAGTTACCTTCTGGCCCATCCTGTGTCTGTAAACAGCCTGCAGTATTAGTTGCTCATCACCTTCACAAGGACTGAGGTAAGGATAATTAGCACATAATACCCCACATACTCCTTTTGCCCTTCTTGAAGATAAGAGCGACATTCTCTCTCTTCCGGTCCTGAGGAAGCCTGGATGAGACTGAATCCCCCTCCTGATTACCATGACCTTTTAAATGTATTTGGGAGTGCCTTTGCAATGTCTCTGGCCAGCTCCTGCAGCACTTATAGGTGCATCCCATCAGGGCTCATGGACTCATGTCTGCCCAGCTTGTAGAAATGTTCCTTAAGTCAATCCTCCACCAAGGCCTGGGATTCCTGAGGGCTGGTCTTTTGGGCAGTCATTTGAGATTGAGGTGAAGTAGGAATTCAGTGCAGTAGCAGACTCACATTTTCCCTAGCCCTTCTTTTGCTTAAAATGTTCTTTTTGAAGCTCTTCTTGTTATCCTTCATATCTCTTGCCATTTTCAGTTCCAGGTGGCTTTAGTTCTCCTAGCCCTGTATGTGTGGAGAGTGCCTCTGCATTCCTCATGGGTTATCTGTCCTTGCTGCCACCTCTTTTACTCATTCTTTTTCTGTTTGAGTTGAATCAGGAGCTCCTTGCTCATCTATGCTCAATTCCCTGCTGTTAAACTGGATACTTCTTGAGAATGCAGGAGGTGATCCTTGACCACCAACCAGCTCTCATGGCTCTCTCTTCCCTCCAGAATAGGGTATCCTATGGGATTCTTCCAATCAGGTCCCTTAAGAGGTCAAAATCCAATCAGGTCCCTTAAGAGGTCAAAACCTGCTCTCCTGAAGGCTAAGGTTGTGATCCTGTTTTTCGCCTTGCATAATGCTGAACTTCACCATCTCGTGATTACTGTAGTCAAGGGTGACCCTGACAGCAAAAGTGTAACTCACTGCAATACCCGTCTGTCACAGGTGAAATGGAGCCATAGTCCCTGATGCTGCTGTGTGCCTAGATGTCCAGGAATTTTTAATGCCAGGTCAAGGGCAAAGCTGGAGTCATAAACAAATATCTCTTGGTTTGTCTCCTCATTGGGCAGGGATCTTCAGTAACCATTAATACTGCTAGCAGAGCTAGAGGTGTGGGTTATGATCCTCTTCATCTGCATTCTCCCAGGGATATTCATTGCCAGGGTCTTCAATGGGGCTGTAGGTCACCACAGGGTCCTTTGCATTGCCATAGGACCCAAAGGTGCTCACACTTTCCAGCTCCAGGGCACAGCGGGAGGCATGGCATGGCTTTCACCGGCTGCTCCGCATCCTCGCTGGGCAGGCAGCTGCAGTCCCAGCCACAGCACTGCTTCTCCCACGGGCTGAGCTGGGCAGGGAACTTGTCTCTGTGGCTGTGTAAAGGGAAAGAGTAACCAAGAGGGTCACCATCACAAATCATGTTTCCTTCCAGGCCAGACAGCTGCTCTCCTCTCCTATGGAAGCAGCAAACTGCAGGATAGAGGTGCTGCTGCATCCTGAGGGGGGATGCCCCATTTCCCACCCTGAGGTGGGGGCAGCCCTTGACCCTCTTACTAGAGAAGGAGATGTTAATAGAGGCAGAGTGTTGCTGGCCCCCTGGCACCTCTGTCCACAGGGAAAGAATCCACAGATTGCTTGATAGCAGCTCTGAGTCACAGCAGGGTGATGCTTCCACATCTGCCTTTCTGCTTAGAGTTTAACAACACCAAAAGGACACAGACACAGTGTTGGACCTTTGGCATGCGCATCCAAATTTTCATGTTCTTCCATTCCAGTTCAGGGAAGAAGTAGTAGAAAAGGATCACATCAGGTATCCCACATTTTACCCTAGCCCATAGGCCTGACAAGGGAAGAAACACTTTCATCCTCTTCTTTTCTTGTACAGGACACTTGGTGATATCCCCTCCCCTCTCAAGTGGAGATTACTTCTTGGCATAAGAAGGACAACTATTCTGCATTTCCCAAGCAGAGGTGCTCTGCCAGAGACTTTCTCATTCTCCTTGTAAGTAGGGAATACTTTGCCATCATGCCCTGAAGCACAAGGACTGTCTGAAAGGAAGAGGGAATTCCCTGGAAAGAACACAGAGAAGTCTCCACTTGGAAGTTGGACCCCTTTGGGTCTCAGAGCACACTAGCTAGGATCCGGGCTCCCCATCTCCTCCAAAGTCCCTCTGGCCACTCAGGTTCCTGGGCAGCACAGAAGCGCTGGCAGCCCAAGCCCTGTCTCCCTGCACTCTGTCTCTTTCAACAAAGCTCCTGCCAGGCCACCAGCACCGAGAACATTCCTCACTACCTGCCTCCCTTGTGTGAACGTTCCCACCCAAAAGCAGAGGGCAGATCTTCAGCCTTCACCATTTCCCCACCACAAGCACTCTGTCCAGCATCAGGAGGGTGCCCAGGGGCATCTCTGAGGCCTTTCCAGTCAGGTGCAGGCCCAGACACCTTCTGCAGGAGCTGCCCCTGTCCTGCAACGGAGGGTTCCCTGAGGTCTGACGCACCTTGTGCTCCCAAGAGGTCACCTGAAGAGAAATCTTCTCTGATCTCTGTTCCTTAGCTACCTTTGGCCACAGCAGGGCTCACAGCTGAAGGAAATGAACATGGCCAATTTGTTATTTAAGATTTGATTCATTTCCTTAAAGGGAGTTCATACCATAAATCCACATGATGGTTATACCAGTGCTCTGCCCAGATAATTTAATGCTAGAAGTCTGCCAGGAATGAATGCTCCCAAACTGATCCATGTTGGTTCATACCCTCATCTCACACAGTTTCTCCAAGAGCAGATTTTCTTGTTTCCTAGCTTTTTCCAGAAGGTGTCACTGTAGGGCAGTGTCGATAAAAAAAGCCTGTGGATGTAAAAATAAAAGAGGGAAAAAGCTTAATGGCTCTTTTCTTGCAATGATTATTTAACTCCTAATAAATCAACATCAACAGTTTAAAACATTAGAAGGGGAACATGAAATGGGAGCATCAAAGTTTCTCCATAATTTGAATTTACAGTCTGTCTGAGAACATTTCATCCCAAAGCAAATCCAGTTTCTCAGTCCATTAGTTTAATAGTTGAGAGTGTGAAATCACTAAAGTGACTGCGTAGTTTAAAGCCTAATCTTTTAATGATAATATTCTGTATATGTACATAGACATACATCTGAGAAGCACATGTGCACATCAGTGAAACACGAGTGCAACTTGGTAATAGAACACTGCAAACAAAAATATGTCGTTTCTAGATATTCTGTGAGATTGGATTTTTTTGCAGGTTTAAAATTCCTTTGTGCCGAGGGTTTCAGAACAACATATAAAAGGTTATTATGAAATGAATGGGTGACACAGATTTGGAAATTGTTGGTAATGTGACCAAGAATTGGAATATTGTACTGCAAAGGTGGATGAGATTGAGGGTTCCAGCTATAGAAAGGGCATAAAAACTTAGTAAAACAAAATGCAAAGCCTCACACATGAGAAAAATAAGTTGATATGCACTGATAGGCAATGAATGAAGAGGAGAAAGTTCGGATTATGGCAAGAGACTAGTAGGCTGCAGGTATGGTCTAGAATTGAAAAATATAAGTAGGACAAAACAAAACGAGATTTCCAGGAAACCCAGAAGAGTTTTAACCCAAGGTGTGCTGAGCTCGCACGGGGAAGGCTGTACCCTTTTCTGGTTGCTCACATTTGGTGGTGGTGAACTGGAAGAGGAAAAACACTAGCATGTTTGCAGAAGTCAGCCATAGCATAAGAGAAACATTTAAAAAATAAGAAAGATGAAACACAAAAACTAGTATAGGAATATGGTCATTTAAGCTGTAAACTAAGGAGACAGGGTTCTCAAACAGAACCCCCTTCTAAGTAATATATATTTAATGATAGCATATAATGTATTTAATTACAATATAAGATAGTTTGGGAGGACCTGTTTCCTACCAGTATTCAATTCGGTGAGGTAATCATATACAACTGCTGGCTCATTCCTTTCACTCTGCAGGCCTATAAGAGATGCTACATGACATATCCCCTGTCTCTTTGCATCTGAAATTGTCAGATAAGACAGACTCTGGTCAATGTGTTTGCAAAGCCACGCTGCCAGGAGCAGGTTTGGGGACAGGAGTGGCTCCTGGATCCAGGGAAGAGCAGGATCCATCTGAGTGGGCTTTCACTCTGGGCAGACTCAGTTTGGGGGCCTTTGGAGTGAAAAGCCTACCTAAAAGAGAGGCCACAATCCTCCTGCGATTTTTTTATGCCCTGAGGGCAATCAAGAGTGTGGAGAGAGGAAAGGACAGCAGCAGGGAGCAGGGAGGGAGACAAGGCAGGCATTTGAGGTATGTCCCTGAAGGACCCTAACAGGGCAGAGTTTCAAGTACTCGTTTTTACAACACATCCTTAGTAACAAATTTTCTATTTAACTGATGTGTTGACAAATCAATCTTGATTTGAATTTGTACATTGCTTTGATTCTCCAGGCAAGTCTTGAATATGTAGCCAAATTCTTAATATAGAAGCAACTGGAAGTAGGTCATTTCCGCTCTTCAAATATCACAAAAAAACTCTGCAATGCTGTGGAAGAAAGGGAAAAGCTTCCCCTCATCTTTTAATCTTCCAAGGTTTATGCTGTGCAAAGCACTCTATTGGCACTGAATAAAAATAGTTATTTCCTTTTTCCTTTCCTTTCCTTTTCCTTTTACTCTTCATTGGAACAATATTAATGAAATCCATCTATTTACTTTGTGGGATCCTAGTAATGTACCTTCTTGTTATACCATAATAACAGAGAAGTAAGAATCTTATGATTATTAATTTTAAATCAAAGTAATGAGTTTTATAATGGATTCCATAATACAGATTTCAAAGTTTACAGTAGTTTAACCATAGACAAACATTGTGTCCTTCCCTCCTTTGTAATTCAGCTGCTCTTTATTTTCTGTCGCAGCTTTGTATGGTTTAAACATCTGGGTTTTCGGAGTCATTCCATGTCTGTTTGCCTTATTAGAGGGTTTGGTACTGGAGTTCTCCAACTGAATGCCAGAATCCTTCCCTTTGTTTTTCCCAATGACGTACACAAGAACTTTGAGGTGGTGTAAGAACAGAGGGATTCATGGCTAATAAATACTTCATCTAAATGGGTGAGTGTTTGAGCTGGGCTGTTAGCTTAATTCTAACCATAAGGAGCAATAACCACAGCATACTTCGGGTGGGAGAAGACATCAATCACTGTCACTTTTCAGCAGAAGGGAAAAAGAGAAGGGAGGGAAGAAACTGGGGTAGATTTTGGCTTTTGGGAACTGTGGTGTAGGATTTTCACTCGTTCTTTTTTGGATTCCTGGTATTTTGTGCTGCCTTCTGACACACTTTATTTCTGTGGTACTGTCACTCTCATTAGCAGGTAAAACAGGATGATTAATATGAATATTCTGAAAAAGACTGACTGTTATTCAATCGCATTAGAACAGTGTAGAAACCTCTGATCCATATTATCCTCTGGGTGTGAAGGGAGGTTTTCCACAATATGTCCCTTGACATACAGGAATTGAGATACCTCTGTTGTACTCTGAAATTTATCTCACATCGTTTAACTTTAGGAGAAGTAATTCCTGTTAACAAGCAACCATAATAGCAGAAGCTTCTTTCTCATGGTTACTTTCAGCTTTGCTTTCCTTGCAATTAGAAGGCACAGAGAAGATGTGCTTTTAAATCAGCATGAAGGGTTTACTGGGAGGTCTGATTTCCTCCTGATACAGGAATGATCTGCTTTTTTTGGTAAGTTTTACATTCACTGTTTTGAAAGAAGAGAAACGGGAGGTAGATGTGCTACACTTCCCAGTAATGAAAATACCTTATGAGAGCATTTTTTGTAGTGAACAGCATACCTTGGTTGGCAGCAGTCAGCTTGCTGTGAACTCAGCCAGTTCCCTAGTGTCGTACCTGTTTGAGGTAAGGTTCTGGCCTTGCTGAAGCCGGATTTGTCCTTGACTGAAGGAATTCACAATGTCAGTGTCTTATTTTGCCTTTTTTTTTTTTTTTTTTCATTCCTCAGCAGTCCTATGTTTATTTGAAAACTCACTGACACTGTCTCTTCGTATCTGGTAATCAGATACTATGTGCGTCCAGGGAGATCTCGTCTTCGTCAGCAGCATCACTGCTGCCATTGGCATGGGGAGAGGGGCAGCTCGGACAGTGTCTTGCTGTCTGTGCCCATTACCAGCTCAAGAAAGAGATCTCATATATGTCTTATTTATTTAGATAGGAGGCTTTTGCAATTGGAAGGCTTCGGTCTCCTAACTATATTCACCATAGCTGTTCTTTCTTGCAGCTATATTCTGCCACTTTGAAGCAGCTGAGTTTTTGCAAATAAAATGAGTTTTCCTCTTTATTTTGGAAAACTGCTGTCATTCAGATGAGCTGCTACTTCTTCTTTTAAACCTCTCTCACTGACTCATTTTTTTTGAGAGCCAGCTGACTCATTTAATAATATATAGATGAGAATGAAATGGGAAAGGCAGTTGCTTTCTATTTTCTCCTACTCATTGTTACTGAATATATGTCAACTTCAGATTTACACCAGAGCCAGTTTTGAATAGGAGGAGAACTGAAACAATCCATCAGGATCTTCTAATTAAGCTTTTTCAGTTTGTTTTATTTTTCCCTTTTGATGACCTTTCAATTTTTGATCGCTTGATCATGTTGGAAATGTCTACTTGTTCTTTTTGTAAAAGCATGTGTGAAACTCCCATACTGTACTGGTCACAACCAGTTTTGCCATCAACCTCAGTGGAGCTAAGATTTCTATTCTACATGAGAGAAAATCTCTTAATATCTTTTGGTATTTTTGAATTAAAACAAAACAAAATAATAAAAAAAGACATATACTTGAAAAGAAACAAAAACAATTTGTTAATGCCTTTTTTTCTCAATAAAGTATTTTCTAAATAGAGCTTTTTAATTGAAAAGGGGCTTTTTAAAATTTCAGTCTGCTTATTTAAAATATGTTTGGTTGAACAGTTTCTCTCTTACTTTTTGTGATTATTTTTTTTTAATTTTCCCAATATAAGGTCTTCAAAACCTTTTTCTTCCAGTTCGTTTTTTTTCTTAATTGTCTTCTTAGTTTCAATTTTATGATTTCTGTCTATCTATATTTTTCTGTTTTGATTTCTGCATATCTCTGCACCACAGGAGGTCTTCATTTCGTTCCTTTCCCTACACCTTTCTCCTATAGTATTTTATACTGCACCTACTGAGTAGGTGACTAGAATCTCAGAATATTCTTACTAGCACCTTTTTACTCTACCTTCCTGAAAAAATGAGATTCCTAGGACCACTGTCTAACATTCTGCTGTTGAGAAAGGGAGATGTTCAGCAGGTGTCTATGGACTAATCTTGCTAGCAGTGATATCCATAAAAATGTAGGTGGACAGTGTGAAGCACAGCTCTTGAGATGGGACTGATACCATAGATCAAGAGGAGAGGACTTCTGACCTTGGTTTCAGAGGTGGAGATGCTCACTGAAGGTGGTACCACCACAGAGCTGGCAGAACATAAATGTGGAAATCCAGTAGAAGCTCAGAAGAATATTGAATGGTTTTGCTGGGTCTTTCTCAACACATTAATTTGTTCAAAACTGTTAAATGGCTTAGGTAAGGCTACAGATAGATGTTTTAGTTTGAGATAAATGCATGGTGGCCAAGATTTGAAGCTTTAGTTAAATAGCAACTTCAGTACATCTATAGCAGATGGAGAAAGAGAAATGTGGTCCAAGGGGGACATAACTGTTATGGCAGCTCCAGGCGATTACTGACAAAAAGACGTTGTTCTTCACCTGAGATTACACCACAGGCTCTTCTGATTTGACTGAGCACCTGTCAGTATTCTGTCTTCCACTTACTGATTACTGGGGACAAGACTTCCCCTTGCCTTAGCTCTTGGTAAATTTCATTTCTAGGTGTTTGATTATCCCTATAGCACAGTAATGGCATAGGGAACAATGAGGGTGAGGGTACCCTCTCCAAAACCATCCTCAAGCTTGGTTGTTCAGATATCTGTTAAGGAATGAGGTGATGTGGATTTAAACATCCTGAATAAAAGGAAGCAAATCCCTCTGTAGCTGGACGAATACTTTACTTGATGAGCTTTTAGGGGAAATGGTTTATCATTCTCTTTAAAACTAATGTTCATTTCTTAGGCCTTTACCACAAATGCTTGGGAGGAAGATCTCCCTTTAAAGAAAACTTTCCCTTTGATCTGTGAAGCCTTCTTTCTAAAACGCTTCTTCTTTCTTTCAGCAGGAACAACATTTTTGTTTCTAGCCTCTCTGAATTAATTTGTGTTTTTTAAAAAATCAGTCATCATATCGAATATATTGTCTATTCCTGTGTCTAAACACATTTCTGCTTAGCTATTTAAATCATTCGGTTCTTGCAGTGCTAGGTCAAATGGTGACTGATATATATATACACACACACAGCCTTTCTCCTGAAACACAAAATACGAATGACTTACCAGATAAACCTGCTTACTTTTGGAATAATCTTTCAATAGGTACATTAAGCAAAAGCTTTACTTTGTTTGCTGCTGAAGAGTAAATAATCCTCCATCCTTACACTGTATAATAAAGGCCTCTCTCCCACTTCTTTTCTTCTGTTTCTGTTCCTATCCCAATTCCCTTCCCCACCCCTGCCTCCCACTACTCAAGTTTCCTGATGAGCATTTATACCGACTAGTCAGGAACAAACCAAGTTAACAACAAGAAATATAACTGATAATGTCGAGAAGGGAATCTAAACCATATACTTAAATGTTGTCTGGAAACATTTTTGATACTTCATTAAGGCTGAAAGTAACTTGTTTTGGCACTCCATCCCTCACCTCTTCAAACTAATGTATTAGAACAGTTTGGCAGGATAATCTTCACACACTTTCAATTCAGTGTTATTAGTTTCAGAAGCACCAACTCCCCTACAATATTTAGGAAATTAATCTTGGCATACAAATTATTTCCACCTATTCCACTCTGGATCTCTTCAAGTGATTATTTCAACTAATTCTCTTGTAATTCATGTGAGTTACTACATATCTTTTAATCCTGTTAAGAAGAGAATAGCGATTATTTAGTTAAGGAGCTCATTGGAAAAATGATCTAAAGTGCACTCTGAATCATTAAACAAAGCCCATAATTGAATTATGCAACTCTAAGGAGAAATTTCCATGCATGTTCCAGAGGGTCAGCAATGAATATCTGTTTCAAATGTATTTAACTTTTGCCATGAACACAAAGAACGCTGTTTTTCTTTGACCGTGTTTTTTATTTTTTCCCAAGTTACCACTGAATATGTTTAAAAGTTGACTGGTTGCTTTCTATAACAAACTGATTGCCAGTCTTCTCTTAAAGAAACTGTCAACAGTCTACTTATCTTGATAACATAGCTTGGCTAATGACCTGATAAACATTTTTAGTCCAACATGCATTTTAAAGACAAACTTTTTATTGTATTTACATGCTTTTGAATATATGAACTAATGCATTAGTGCTCTCTAAACCTCCTTTCCCTCCAGTTCACTAAAAAGATTGGTTGACCCACTTAAAAATCTCTTTGCCTCTTTACCAAGCATTCAGCAAAAGTCAAGGTACAAGAGGAACGTTTCAGAAGAACGGCGGAAATCTGAAGAACAGTGCTAAGAGTGTCTTGAATAGATCAGAGCAGTCTTGCAGGAAGAAGATTCATTATCATCGTTATTACTGTTGTTTATCTGGCAACAAATTAAAAATCACAGCTTGGTCCTCCAGCTCATGTCATAGGAGTGGTGCAGCACCAAGTCACAGGAGAGAATACAATGATTGGACCTTTAAGTGTTATTTTCAACTTTTCATAAGTGGTGGGTTTTTTAATTCTATTTCTTAATTCTGAAAATTTTGTGTAAAGAATATTATGCATTCTAAGGTTTTACTTCACTATGTAAAAGGGAAAAAATGCCAGTTTAGATATACATCTTCAGCAATACATTATTTTTAGTATGTGAAAACAAAATAGTGTTCAAATTAACAGCAACTGAAAAAAAAATATTCACACATTCCCTCTCTTAGCACTTTGGAAAAGCAATTTCATAAAGCTGAAAACAATTAAGAGCTAAATCATTTGGGAGAAAGCATTTAAACAGAAAAATGTGAATGATAATTGGGAGCTGCTTAGGAATATTTTACCAAATGCTCTAAAAGCCACAATTGAGAGACAAGGCCATGTTGGTTTTTAAAAAAAAATCACCCAAACAAAACAAAACAAGTCAAAAACCCTGACTCAAAGGGAAAGTGGAAACAGATATGAAAAACACACACACATGGAAAAAAATAAAAGAGGTAAAATGAAAAATTATATTAAAAAATGAAAGGAAAATTTGACAGAAATATGAGTCAGAAGGTGGAAAATATTCAACAGTTAAGAAAATAAAAAAATCTATAAAGTTGGCAGAATAGTGGAAGGATTCTAAACACCTTCTAAATAAAAAAATAAGGGAGATTCCTATTATTAGTATCAATCAGCATAGCTTTTTGGAAAGTAGATTCAATGTCTTCTTTAAAAAATATAAGATATTAAGTTTTATAAAAGGCATTGACATAGAAAATTTTTTGGCATTTGGCATTCTGGTCCAGTTTTGGAAGGGATAACAAGTAATATGGCATAAATTAATACCTCGTGAGTAGATCTAAATGTGTAAGTATAGTCGAGGGGCTGTCATTAAAAGGACAGGTTTCCAAAGCAGGGGTGGTAGCTCATGGCCTCTACATCGATAACATTTTCATCCCTGATAAAAAAGAATATATGAAAATAATTCCCGACAGGGTTTTCAGAAACCACTCAAAAAGTCAAGAGTACTGATACAAAGAGAGAGAGAAAATTGTTTTCCTGAGGCTAGATGGAAAGTCATGCATCTAGGAATGAAAGGTGACAGCAAGACAAAACAGAGGAGCTGATGACTGAATAACGAGTGGTGATCCTGCAAGTGAGCTCAGAGGCTGCTCTTCGCGGTGGATGTGTCGGGCCGCAGGAGCACGAGGAAGTCTGAGGCTGTCCTGCTGGAGAGGGTTGAAGAACCCGTGGGGCCTAGGAGAGGGACAGAGCGTGCGATACAGATGGGAGGACTGCAGCTTGCCTTGTCCCACTGCCTTTGCTGCTGCTAAGGGCTATAAGAATGATAAAAGGATTTCTTTTTCTGAAAAATATCCTGAGACCCTCCAGGAGCTATTTAGCTTCTCATAGGGCTGATTAAGCAGTAACATGATTGCAGCCTACAGATGTGCGTGTTGGGTAAAGGGGTTTTAGGCTCGGTGGCTCTGCAGCCCGGCCACAAAGAATTCATGAGTACAGATAGGAAGCACGGTCAAGCTCTAGGAAATCCTGCATCTGTGAGATGGTCAGACTAGATGGTCCCTGACAATCTACGGATCTATATAGACGGAAACAGAAACGTGGACATCCACAGAAGGAGGGGAAGAGATCTACTCAGGTCTGAAAATATTGCTGCAGATGTCACAACTCAAATAACATTTGGAGAGTTTTACTCTAATGTAATCCATCTTTGCAAAAATGACACATCTGTTTCCACTTTGTGTTCCTTATATTATCTTTGTAACATCACTGTAGACTCCATCTGGAACTAAAATTCTTTTTAATTTTTTTTAAAGAAGTGTCTCTGATAAAATCTGGCATTGTAATGATTTGGAGGCAAGAATAAGCTTGGAAAATGGAACATTTTCTGTTTCCTGCCCATGTAACTATGGTCCTTCCCTCTCTGCAGGCACACATGGTACAGATATATACAAATATGAATGCACTTAGGCTGTACACATACAGTACTGTGAATAAAAAACCAAATAGACTAAGGAAATAGATCTTGCTTTGTGTTAATAACATGCATACTAATCCTAAAAACAAAATAAATGTGTTCTCGAAGAAATATTTTAAATAGCAATAGGTGTGATTACTTGCTGTGTGGTATTAGTAGTTGTCTTTCTGTTCCTGATTTTGGTAGCTTATGTTTTGAAACCCTCTCTCCCCGCCTGGCTTTGTAGTGAATCCAGGCTGCTGAGGCTTGGTCTTGTCCTACTGCAGTTCTGCAGTTTAAAGGAATTTCGCCATTGACTTCAGTAAGAGCCAGCACTACTTTTGCTTTTCAGGCTCTTTTAATTTCCTTTAGCATGTGCAATTGCAGTTATTACTCCTGCTTCTGTTATGCAAAGGTCCTTTCAAATTTCATCATTTAACCTTTTCAGTGGTTAGTGAATTATATTTGTTGTGTTTAGATAAATAATACTGGGGAAAACTATTAAATTGTATCCTCAAGCTGTTTGTATACATGTTTAATTTGGGTAAGTATATTTGGAAAGGTAAAATGTTTCTTTGTTAATAATGGATGAGTTTTGGTGTGTCTTATTGCACTAAGCAGAATGAATAAATGTGATTACTGGAAAACCTGCTTAGTCTTACCCTGTGTTTCCCCTAGAGACCCAAGTACAAAGACGACCAAAGTCAATGGAGTCTCAGAGTGCAAGTAATCTTTTAGTGCCTTTGGTTTAGCAATGCTGGGGTGGATATCTTTGCAACAACAACAACAAAAAATAGAGTGCAAATGTTTTGCTAAGGGAAAAGAAGGAAACGAAAAGCAATTTTTGTAAATTATATTCTTAAACAATAAAACCATTTAATCTTCTTTTAAATCAGTGAGAGCTAATTAAGAGGTTTTTCTTGTAACTTACCAAACTTTCTCTGTACTTTTCCATTCTGGTTAATGTTATATTTTGGACTTTTTGTTGAGTGTGAGGGGGAGGTAAGAATACAGGTAGTATTAATTATCTGTCAAAAATTTGAACTTGGAGTAAAAAGAAAGCAATTCCAAGGAGGTCTGGTGACTGCTTCTCAACCAGCTTTTCATAGCTTAGTTTAATTTAGATGTTTTTATAGAGGAAGAGAAGGGAAATATTTTGCAGTGTCACATGTGGTTATAATGGAACTATCTCTAGGCTTCTGTTTCTTCTTTTGTTTCCTTGGGCTTCTGTTTCCTGCCTCAGGTTTGGGAAGGAAATGTGTCCAACACAATGACCTCGCTCTTTACAACATGCCTGAAATGACTGAGAACTTCTTAAAGGCAATGGCCTAGCAACATCCTTTCTTTCTACGAGACTGGAAACACATAACTCACCCTTAGGACTTTCACAATGCTCATACTTTTTTGCAGCGACTCATATGTGTGAGAACAATGTTTGATAGGTATTTCATCTGGTAGAAGATGTTTAGAATCTTGAGGCCACCTTCACTTTATCCATCAAGAATCAATTCTGTTAACTGCTTTTATATTTTTAAGCATGTGACAAAACTGACATATCCACTTGATGGATACTTTACAGCATAGTGCTCCTGGATAGAAAATGAGGCCCAATTCTAAGGTGAAGAGGGGATTACTGGGTGATTTTCATGTGCATAAATATATTTTCTAAACAACTACTTAACCAATTCTAATGCCATCAATCTATTAGCCAACTTTTCTAGGACTTTGACATCGTTACTCAGGTTGAATTTCTTCAGCCTTTGAAACATAGCCTTCCTGTCCTCCCAGTCAAATCTCTGTCATCTAGACAACAGTCTACCTATGTATCTAATCTAGATAGATTACTAAGAAAATGAAATTTTAATGGGAACTTCTATTTTGCTAGCTTTAAATTTAGACTGTCAGCTCATGTTGAAGTTCACAAGACTACGATGTAACCCATGAGGAGCCTGCCTTCCTGGGTAAACTAAGCAAATACTTTAGAAAGGTTGGGAGAAACCCTGAACTAATCCTTCAAAGCTAATGGAAATACTTCTGTTGTCTGTAGAAGACACTGCACCAGCTCTCCAGCCTTACCATGCACCCTTGGCTGTCTAGTCATATCAGTAAATGTTCCCAGTGATGCTGCAGATTTCTCAAGCCAACAAAGCAGCCTGGGTGTGTATGTGTACATGTAACATCAGTCCTGTGTGTTAACAGTTCCTCAGCAATCAGGAATGTTGTCTGATTCCCTAATAAGTTGGGCGTACACATTTCAAGGCAATGAAAGCTTTTCTTTTTCTTTTTTTTTTCTTTCTTTTTTTTTTTTTTTAAGAGGGCCAGGCTCTTGCAGCAGCCTCCTGTAAACAAACTGTCAGCATATGTGAATTATATCTTCCCAGAACTGTGTTTTAAGTTAAAGAGGAAAAACTTTAAAGATAGAATTTAGGAATGCTGATAGCCTCAAAAGGACCAAAGGAAAACTCAATGGGGGAAAAAAATGCATAGGGAATGTTTCAGTTTTTTGTTACCAATTCAAACCATGTTTTCGTTGACAAATTCTGAAAGTTGTCTGTCATCACGGAGAAAACGCTCCGAGACTGCAGCAGTAGTTGCAGAAATGGGCGCCTCATGAAACCTGCTCTTGTAACTGGCACCAGGTCCCAGCAGAAGTGCCCACTGCTGTTGCAGAGCAGAGGAAATGGCTTTCCATTTAACTCCAAAAGAAGTCTGTTTTACATGGATGTGAAGCACATTATACAGCTTGTCAGAGCGAGAACTGCACACCAAGAGCTCAGTAGGGCTGTGCTTTAACAAGGCCATTATCATACTATTGAAAGGCTGATGTAAATGCAAATGCAAACAAAATTTAGTTTTTGATTCAGTTTTTCCTAGATCTCTTTGCACCTTTCTAGTAGTCTGATAGAAAATTTCTAG
This sequence comes from Crypturellus tataupa, assembly GCA_034781795.1. Classification (NCBI taxonomy): domain Eukaryota; kingdom Metazoa; phylum Chordata; class Aves; order Tinamiformes; family Tinamidae; genus Crypturellus; species Crypturellus tataupa. The sequence continues at coordinate 132,976 of JAWLRI010001080.1, forward strand.
TAGTCTGATAGAAAATACCCTATTTTACTTAGTGCTGTCCAGTAAAACAATATGTTCACTGCAAATGGGAATCATGCCAGCTGTCTTTAATCAGCCATAATGAGTGTCTGAATTTTCTGTAAAGTTCCTCGTAATTTCCTTTGTTTAAATTCAAGAAATCTTTAAGGAATTTATCAAATTTGCTGGAGGATATTTCTGATCTGTGAAATGGAATAATCTAAGTATATTAATTGATTTAGGAGATTAAGTAAAATTAACTTTAACCTGTGGAAAAAGAGTATGTTATTACTTCCTTCCAATCTGATTCATATTGAACTGATTTGAGCATTATATTAAATTATCTGTTGGCCATTGTTTTTTTTTCCAGTGGGGAAACAGAACTGAAGACTTGTAATTAGATTTTTGTATTTGTAAAAAAGACTAATAAAAGGAATAATCCATAATGATTGGGCTTCCCTTTGCTTTATTTAACACTTGTCATGTGAAAAGCAAGTAAATTTCAAAATGAAAATTCTTTCTGAGCAAAATCCCCAAAACGTATTTTCTGTCTGAAGCGATTTGTCAGGCTAAACACAAATTTGCAAAGGGCTTGGGTTTCCTAGAAATAGCATTATTTGATATAACTTTTGCAACTTGTCAAGAAACATAATCCAGTAATAGAGTTAATTTGCACTGATTTAAGTGTCATGGGCCACATGTGCCCATTCACTCATTTTAAGCCCTTTTATGCAGTGTCCAATTTCGCCACAACCACAGCAGACTTGATATAGCCCCAGATCTGCTTGAGATCAGCCAGCTAGAACCTTTCAGAGAAGGGCTGCTGTGGGGGCATGCGGGTGTGTGTGTGCGTGTGCACGTGTTTCTGGAGGTCTTCTTTGAGGCTTTGGATTGCCATTTCATCCAGTTTTTGCATAAGCCATTCCGTTTTAATGAAAGCTTTGATCACTTATGGAAGAAAACAGCTTTCATTAATCAAATTTAGAACACATAGATTGACTTGACAATGAAGCGCATGCTTACACATTCTTCAGAGTGCTAATTATGCCTGATATTTTTCTTCAACCCAATCCACTATGATTAGATAAAAAAAGATACAAAAAAAAAAAAGAAATTTATAATGCATAAAGAAGCAGATACAGTATCTAGATATAGATTTTTATGTTACTTACTCCAGAATTTTTTGGAAGTCATCAGTTGTAGAAATGATCGATATGATTCTCACAGAGAAAGATTTCTCTTTTAAGTTGAATGGGAATGGTCAATTTAGGATTTTGTCAGTAACATTCAGCTTGGTATGATCAGGGGACTATGATGCTGTTTGACAGACATCGCAAAATATGTTTTTATTAAAGTAATAACAAGGTTTAAAAAAAATCATGTTTAAATCAGAATGTTTTCATATATTGAAACTCATAACTATTTGAAACTCACATTAGACACTATCAAACATCTTCCTGCAGCAAATTAGCAAGAAAAGACTGTCAGAAAGACTTGGTATCATTCTCTGTTCTGCAGAGAAATTACTTATTTTACAGGAGCTGATATTTCCCTGTGCTCCATCAGCAGAGCAGGTTTTTATACTGAATTCAGTGGAATCCTGTTTTTGTTTTTGATGTCTGTTATATGAACTTAATCTGAGCCTTTCATATATTCAGTGAAGAAACTGTGACAGTAGCTATCCAGATGATTTTCATAGTACAATTATTTGACTTTGTATTGTATGAAAACAATACATACAAATGAAAAGCAAAACAAAACAGAACAAAAAAAAATCGACTTCAGAAGCTTGCAAAATCACAAAAGGCAGATTTGGATTGATTTTTTATACTTAACCAAAACCCACATATTCCTAAGTATATAGGCATTCCCAAACATTTTAAAAGTTGTCTTTGTATCAGTTGAGGCTACAGCCATAATTTTAGATTTCCTTTTCCTATATATATATACATGCCAATATATTAACATTGTTTTCATAGCAGAGTACAAATATACTTTGTACCACACATAGTCAAACATAGTCAGGTCACAATGTAAGACTATCAGACTCTTTCTTTTTTTTTCCCCCCCTGGTGTTACATGTCAATAGGATGCGACATAGTATTTTTTCTATATTTCTAGTATTTTTGTGAGGTTCCTAACTCACAAGAAACCAAGCAATCTTTAAGGCATCCTAAGTTGCCCAGGGCAAGCATGTGCTGCTGGTTGTTCTTGCCCTGCTATGGTACGCTGTAACAAGTTTAGAAGGACAAATGGGACAGAAGACTAAAACAAGTTTGCATCAGCTCTGAACATGATATTCTTGTCTGGTGCAATTTTTTTTTTAACTGCTGTTCTTTAGAAACTTTAGGTAGCTTGTAAAACTGATGAATAGGTGAAAGTTTCACTGGGGATGTATTATGCGGTTAAATTATATAAACACTTAAAACAGGTGTTTTCGCTCATAGGATAGAGGTTGTGTTGTTCTGTGATTGCTTGGGTATTCTCAGCGGTGGGTTTGCTGTGATGCTAACAAGTCTTGATCAGAGGGCACCCTGCAGACGCCACCCCAGGGGAGGTGACAGGATCAGTCCTTCCAAGGATCCTGAGTGGTAGATCCTTTCCAAGGTGAGCATGGCTCCTGTCTGTCTGTTTGCAGGATGCTGATTTCACTACTCACTCACTAGCTAAGGCAGAGGGAAGACAGCTGCTACGGGAGCAGCAACATTACCATTTTAATGATTTATGAACTCTTTTATATAAGGAGTTCGCTTTTGAAATGAGTCTATTATCCCCACTTTTTGCAATTTGCTTACTCTGAAACCACCTGGCAATGTGAACTGGACTGGCTGGCTTTCAAATCAGGAGATCTAGGAAGTCTCCTAATAGGCTCACACCTCTTGGACCCATTGGGCCAGACAAGACCTACTCTACAGAAAAGCCCTGCGAAAGTGGAAAAGCTGAGTCCTGAAGAACAACTTTTTCTCCCTGAAGACTAGCTCCTGTTGTTACCGACTACATACTAATGTAGATATCTCTGTTACATTATAAAAATCAACACATACCAGTGAAAACTGGTGGTTGAATAGCTTTGCACTTTTAACTTCTAACTTTTCTCCATCGCTTTACCCCACTGTATCCACCTTTGAGCATGGATATTTCTCTCCTTGGCCAGTCTCTCGTGACTCGGCGAGCAAAGGCTATGAGTTCCTTCCTGCACGACAGCAGGGATGCCACACCTCTCTGCTGATGGATTGAAGTGTTTTCAGGCCTGGAGTCGCATTCCCCATAGCTGCTACTGATGTACACAAGTTTTACTAGGTGAGAATAAAGGGATTTAAGGGAAGAAAGAATAAAAGTGAATTGTCAGAGGAAATCCTGTTATTGGTTCCCGCCATTTCCTTCTATTGTTGAATGTCGCAGATGCTGAAGTAAATTTCTACTTAGATGGGAGTCCCACATTAACTATTGTCATCCACATTTGGTCATGGCCAGCACTTAAATCATTCTTCCTTCTCATAGGAAGAGCTGAAGCATACAGTGGTGTTTCAGACATTCTTCAGAGTAAGCATACATAACACTTCCCTCAGATTGCTGTCCTCCGAAATGGGCCAAAAGAAATGCAAGAAAAGTGTTGTACCTTCATAAACTTTTTGACAACTCCAATGAAATTGCATAGAGGATCATCAGAGCAAGAAACATATAGGTATCAGCATTCTGATTTTTTTTCTTCCCTAGGTTTTTAGAATAATTTATATGGTATGTTGAAATCCTCCATGATCCTCTTGATTTTGTCCCTAATGAGTTGTCCAGGAATTTTCTGAGAGTCCCTTCTAACCCTGAAATACTTCTAAAATAGCTGTTCCCTGAAGGCACAAATTTCAAGAATGGAGTAATCATTGTTTTTAACTGTAGTCTTCAAAAGAGGGTTAAAATTCTCATAGTGAATCAGAACTAATAGTGCTATGACTGTGAAGGAATCACCAGTTCTTCTCCATTGATCAGACGTGACATTATCCTTGCAGGCTTGATTGTATTTTCTTTGCATGAACACAAATACACTTTGCTGAATGAATGCAGGTTCTGAATGTTCAGTCTGATCTGCAGTTCTTGCAAAACAAACTAAAATGATCCCGAGAGTAAAATGACCCAAAGAACAAAGCAAGTGCATAGGACTAGAAGTTAATATTTGTTAATACACTGCAGATGCAATGGGTAGAAGAATAGAAAGATAAACAACAGCTCAAGCAGAGAAGTGATATAAATGACAGTCCCTTTAATTGATGTAACTTAAAAGGGAGAAAAAAATCTAAAAATTGTCTGCAAGTAGCCCATGGAGATTTCCTTCTAACTGTGGCAAATCTGTCAGTTCTCTGCCTTCCACCACTCCCTCCCTTACAGGAATCAGCAGCATGGGGATGTGTAGGGGGCCTGGGCGTAACAGAACGTCCTGTGAGCAGCTACAGGCTCCATCTATGGCAATCTTGGCCCTGTGGCTGAAATTACACAAGATGCTGGCAGTGCTGGGAAAGCTGAGTTCCGAAGTTTCCAATCCCCTCTTCCTTCCCGACAGTATGTAGCCCCCCATACTAGTGTCTGCCATACTCTTAGGTTGCACTTCTGTGATAAATTCAGCCAATCTTTAGCACAGTGATGGTCTCATGTTAATATTTCACTCTAGTCCTATACCACCTCTCCTGTACTAGTCCTGGCATTGAGACACAGATAGAGTTTAGAGAACCTTATAAAACCAGAGGAAGAGGCCCTTTGAACAATCCCTTTGAACCATCCTGAGTCACTGGGAATCATCAATGCCAGGCTAAGCGAGGTGGAGAGTGCAAGAGAAAGGGAGGGAAGACCATGGCAGAGCTAGCCGAGACTGGTTTAAGCTGCTGGGAAACTTAATTCCCAACAACAACATTCCCATAACAACAACAGTGTGTGGGGTCCCTTGGTAAGCTGAATTACTGACATTATCCCTCTTAAGGAAACAAACAAACAAGCAAACAAACAAAACCCTCAAACCCCACCTTCCCATAAAGGGTTGCCTTGGTATGTCTGAAAGAGCAAGCAAACTGCCGTGGAGGATTTGTTCCTGTGGGGACACCATGGCTCTCAGTTCACACCCTCTCCTCCAACTCCGCAAAGCTGGCCTTCGCGTGGGGGATCTGTCTGCCCAAAGCACATTAATTGAAAAAAATGATGTTTTGTCTTTCGAGACTGGTGGAAGACAAGTAAAAGATAATTTTAACTCAAAATTACTTGCTAATTTTCCCTTTTTTTTTTCCAAGCTGTTTCCTTCCTTCCTTCCTTCCTTCCTGCCTTCCTGCCTTCCTTCCTACCTTCCTGCCTTCCTTCTCTTCTCCTCTTCTCCTCTCTTCTCCTCTCTTCTCCTCTCTTCTCCTCTCTTCTCTTCTCTTCTCTTCTCTTCTCTTCTCTTCTCTTCTCTTCTCTTCTCTTCTCTTCTCTTC
>JAWLRI010001080.1:138801-170313 GCA_034781795.1 Crypturellus tataupa
CTCTTCTCTTCTCTTCTCCTCTCCTCTCCTCTCCTCTCCTCTCCTCTCCTCTCCTCTTCTCTTCTCTTCTCTTATATCAGTGATCTTGACTGGCAAGGTGGATGTCTGTAAATGCCACTTCTTAAAATCTTTGCCACCAGGGATTTCTCTTCATTCTCAATTCGGAGACTTAAAATTGTCAGCTTGGAAAGGGCAAATCAGAGTTCAGCTTTAAGGATAATTTGGGCCCAAGATCACGACCTTTGTCTATAAGAGACAAACACCTGTGGTTCCAGGAGTAAGAATTTGTCCAGCAGTTGTCTCTACACTTCAAAGTAAGCCAATAGGCCAATCTTCATTTTAATTGTAAAGAGGCCATTGCACAGAAAGAGAAGGCTGAAGGCCAAGTATCCACATGTGGATCTGAATTACTGTAATCAAGCTGAGCTGGGAAGTCAAAGGAGTCTCAGAAAGTTCTCTGTATCTCTGCTGCCAGCTGAGTAGGAAATAAAGTTAATTAGAGTCTCTCATATCCTAAATTCCCTCCAGAACTTAGCAGTGAACAGAAGATGCAAAATCAAAAAAAAAAAAAAAAAAAAAAAAAAAAAAAGGCAGCAGACCTTTTCTAAAATGAAAGCAGCAGATTCTGCTATTGAGTTGCCCAATTAGACTATGCAATTTAAAGACTCCATTTCGTGTTATTGAACATATATGGAGATATTCTGCACCTCAGTTCGGTCAATGGGAACCTGTTTTGCCTTTCAGCAAAGATCATTAACTCTCCTAAATGTGTTTGCCAGAAATATTGGAATATAAATCATCCTCGCAGAGTGGTTTGAACAAATTAAAACCAGTCTGTAGAGTGACAGCATGCTGACTTAACTTGAGATTCAGTAATGAGTTCTTTGATGTCTTTCTAATTGAACTAGCTTCCCCAAATGATTTTCCATTTTTCATTTTAATGTCTTCCATTACTTTTTTGTTTCTCAGGAAAATGAAAGAACATTCATTTTTATTTTTAGATACAGCATCACCTGCTTTGAAACATTTTTATATATTTATAATTTTGACAGAATTTTAGGCACCAGATTTGAGGTTTTTTTTTTTTTTTAAATGAAGGAAAGCAGACTTTTCTTTCTCAGAAAGTGTACAGAATAATTCATCGGTTCAACAAATGTTTCCTTCGTTTTGTTTTCTGGACATGTCTTTGATAGCAAAATGTCTTATGTAAGAAAGAAAGCTGTGTTAGTAGATTTACATTATGCACTTTCTAGAACAGAGAAGATGGCAGTGTTGTCATTAGTAATGCACTGTGTCTTGTTTTTGTGCTGCTTACTGAAATAGAACATTAAAAGAGAGCAATTGGCTTTTCACAGCCTTTCTCCACTGGTTCTCCTAGTATTATTTGCTTTGTTTTTCCTTCATCATATTATATTTTAGTTTCCGTACCACTCAAGTGAATCTCCACTGGATATGACTACTACATGGTATTTTTTACTTAGTTTGTATGTGATTATTTCTTTATTATAGTCATGACCTAGTGTTATCTTATTTGCATAAAAACATCTACTTTATCTACTTAATGTATCTTAAAGTAGAGCTACCTTTATTTCATACAGCAGTATAATCAAAAATGCTCCATTCCCAAAGAAGCAGATCATCATGTAAGTGTAGACTTCAAAACCCAAAGAATTTATTGCCTTTTTTTGGTACCTTATTGCCTTATTGCAACGTTTTTTTTTTTTTAGGGAGAGCAAGAGTGTTCAGAACAGAATATTCCAAGTGGGACATTAGCAGTGGCAGGAGCACTGCCTAAAACAAGAGAGGAGCAGTGTGACCGGTTCGCATGCTCTGTGAGGATGCCTTCAAAACTCTGAAAAGAATGAGCTGCATCACAGGGCACATCTATGCCCTGGATCACTTTCCTCATCTGCTCAGAGGACTTCAAAGAAACCAAGAGAATGCGGAAGTCAGCCTTGCTGCACAGTATGCTGGAAGTGATGCCTTCTACTGAGATTTATGACTACATCTGGAAAAAGAGAAATCTTTCTGTTCTCTGACCTAAACAAAGCAACAGCTACTGTTATACACAGGCTCATAAAGGACTGTGGGTGTTGGCTCCAGAATTCTGCTGTCTTGGATGGGGGGAGGAAAGAAAGATGAAACCCTTAGTGGTAGTGAGAGAGAATATGAAAAAATTGCTTTGCATTACATTCTTTCACTTCTTTTCAAACCCTCCTCATTCCTGTTCTATTCATAGGTAAGTTTAGCAAATCAGATAAATTACCAAAGCCTCAGTACAGGAGTTACTAAATAGATTCTCAAATCAAAGAATATAATGTAACTTGTAGCAGGGGTTGCTTTCAGCTTGCTCATTACATAAAGAAAATAAATTTTATGAAAAAGAAGTTCCTCTGAGGAATCATGTTGTAGAAAGAGAATCCTAGCCCAGAAGCTGTTGAGAATCATTGGTTTACTTTTTCTTCACCTATTATTGCAATACTAAACAAGATCTTGATCTTGATGTTTGATACATGTTTTCTGTGTGGGACTACCAAACGTTGACATCTCTAAAACTAAAGCAGAGATGCCAGTTACCAAACTATTCATTAAATGGATATACTTCCTGAGAATGAGATATATCCTCATCTTGTTTGGCATAAAATTGTCATTCCTAATCTTCATTCCTAATCATCACATTATTAAGATTATGAAATACAAGGTCTATGAATAGTATGTAGAGTAAGTTGTTTAAAATTTCTGCTGCCCTGAAACATAAAGGAACATTGAAAAATTTGCTCTGATAGAGAGTTATCTTAAGAAACAATAAAATACATTTCTTTGACTTTTATAGAGTCACATTTTAAATCATATTTGTTTACTTTCCTTGAGATTATTCTGGACACTTTTTATTAATTAGTATGTCCACTGTGGCTCAAAGTGTTGGGTGAAACAGATAAGAGAAATTCTTCAAGATCAAATACCAAATTTTTAGAGGAAGAGAAACAACTGTTTTTTTAAAAAAAAGGCACAAGACAGGACAGTAGCAGTAAAGCTCACAATGCAGAACTAAAGCTGTGTGAGTTTTTCAGATTTGTGGAAGGCTTGTGAATGGCCAAAGGAGGCTGTAGTCTTTGCAATTCAACAGGATAGGTGGTGGACTGAAATCAAATCCCTTAGATTGACAATGAACACAAAGGTGTTTTCTACTTTGCCGGAATAAATTAGCTTTTTATCTTCTTATTTGTCTCAGTAGAGTCTCATTGATTTGACTGAACTGAAATTTCACGTGAAAATGAGAAGTGTTTCCAACGAAAGGAAATTTGCCATAGGATACTGAGAAATGGCTATATGTTAGTGTATAGTGGCATGTAGCTGTGTACAAGCAAGTAGCTGTATCTGCCTTGAAATAGGAATGTGTATGAAAACAGACTTCAAATCCTGCATGTTTTATGATACTTAAATATTTATGTAAAGTGAGGCTGATCACATTTTCTACCTGCAGAGTTACCAAGTGTTATTATGCAGCAAACAGAATATGTTTTCTGTGGCATTTCTGGCCCAGAAGTCACTACTGGCTGCCTACTCCATCTGGATATAGGGGTCAAAATCTGACCCCTAAATAATATCAGATAAATCTTCTAGACCAAATTGTTCATTTTTTTTAATTGAACATGAACTACGTGCTGTTTTGTAAGACTCTCTTGCCACACTATGCATGTATAGTAAATCAATTACATTTTGCATCCTGAGTTTTGCTCTCCAAAGTATGGCATACATTTTGCTCTAAAGAAGCAGCAAACTAGTTGATGATGTTGAGATGTTTTGAAGATAGTTGCCAAAGTCTGTTTTTGTTTTTAGTTAAACCACTAATAAAGATTTTTTTTCCTAGCTTTTTTTCAGTGTTTTAGAGTGGCTGCCCAGAAGATACAGTAAATTTAAAAAGTAAAAGACAACCTGCCTCCTTATAGCTCTAAAGACTGCCAGGACCTTGAGATGCATGTCACACAGTTCCATCAACATCCTTGAGCCCTAAGGCCCTGGCCCTGGTCTTATTGTTGGTGTTGGTGACAGAAGTGTGTGAACAGTTTTTGATGAATGATTTTTGCTAGAAAAAAAGAAAAAAAAATACGGCTAGTTAATATTATGAAAGATCTGCCAGCTAGTGTATTAAGCAACACTGAACATTCCCTGAATTATTTCTAACATCAAACAAATCCCTAAAACATATTTGTCCATTACTATGTGAAAGAGCCAGGCAGTAATATAATCAATCTATTAAAAAAAAATGCGATTCAAAAAAATAGGTATATAAACTTTGTTTCCATCCTCATAAAAAGAATGCCTCTCAAATTCTATCATGGTAAGAATGGTAAGGATTTTTTTTTTTTGAAACAATGATGACAGTAACTTTGGTATCTGAATATAATGTGATTATTTTTCTCATTTTATCTGACAATTTTCTACTTTTTTCACATGGCTTGATATTGTATCCGTACTTTCAGGGAGTGGTAGCTACCCATGTAAATAGCTAGGATTAACTGCATGCCTAAATCCTGAAATGGAACTACTTGCATAAAGAAATGCTGCTCAGTGGGAATAAAACAGAATTGGGTGTAGAATTATTTGTTTATTACTCATCAGGCAGAATTATTTGACCACCCAAATTATGTCCCTAGGCAATATCTGAAAGCCAACCGTAAAAAGCAGATCATGCTCATGCCTAAGAGTGGTCTTCACAGTGGACTTTTCTTTCTCAGGGTATTTCTGGGTATTTTTCCCAGGGTTTATTCTGGGCATGGTTTATAAATGATAGAGTTAAGAAGAGACCATTTGAACTTAATTAGTGATGTAAGATAATACTTCTAGCTACAGTTTGAAGAAAAGCTAAAATATCTTGGTACACACAAGTGGCTATATTTATTACCACAACAATTCAGCCACATATAAAAGGACTACTCAAACCAAATTCTTTAAGCCAGTGACAAATTTGGCTTGCTATCTTAAACTGTAAGAACCTCACTGGCGCCATCCGACTTCCTCTAAAGTCAATGGAAATTTTGCCTGTGACTTCAGTGGAAGTAAACAATGAGATAGTTTGGAAAACAAAATGAAAAAGTCACCATTAGTGAGTCATGAAGTTTGGAATCAGACTCCAAGAGAGTCTCCACAATGTTCAGTTTCTATGTGAGCAGATAAATCAGAAATTCCTTAAAATCTTTTTTTCTAGGACAATAATGAGCTACAGAGCATGATCTTCCAGTATAGTATGTCCTACTGTTTAAACCATTGAGCAAAAGGATCGTGTTGTTGTACCCAGAGCTCTGATTCTACTTTGCAACCTTTTTGAGTTTGATGTATGTCTTTAATCATTGGAGATGAGTGTATTCCAAGCTGAGAATGGTATAGAGACCTGCTAGTAGTAATTTATGATTGTCTAAATTATTTCTTTCTTGTATTAAGGGAACTAGACACTAGTTTCACAGCTTTTATACTATAAATGCTTTTCTAAAAGCTTTTTGGGGTAATTTGTACAAATTATAGTTCATATAATGTTGGTATTATTACTTGAAATAAACACACTGGTAGCATAGTTCAGTAGGACAAGACCTTTCTGAGTTAGAGATCCTTTCTTTTCAAGGTATAACAAAAAAACATTTTTTCCACAGAAGATTCTTTGTGACTTAAAGAGTGAAAAATTATTATATCAAAACAGAAGATAGGAGGAAATATGGCTGGCAAGGAGTTAACCCCCTCCAAAAGTAGGATGGGACAGGCCACTTCTCTAATGGGTGATTGTGCAAATAAGGATTTCATCCACTAGTCTGCCATGGCTTCTCCGAGTACAAGGGCAGTTCAGTAGGAATGTATTGTGCATATAACCGAGTTCTGCATACTGGCTGTCAAGGGTCTCTCTTCAGACAAAGACTTATTGTTTGTTAAAATGTTTCATAAGTCCTTGTTGTGGCAGCAAGAAGCTTCTCTCCCCCACCAAAGCCAGATCCTGTTCAGAGTATGATTTGGAATGCATGTCCTTGTTAATTTAAAGTACAGAATAGCCTTTCTGTGGTCTGTGTTAAAAATCCATTTGAATGCAATGTCTTTCCCATAAGTTTAAATGGCCATCTTGTTTTGTGTCAAAATAAAGGCATACACTGACCCTGACCTTCTGTTCTGGCCAAGCCATATTCAGTCTACAAATGGAGGAAGAATGGGAAAGAAAAAATATTTTAGTCTATTTTTCAGTCTCTTTACTCAGGGCTTTATTAATTTTTTGCTTAGCAGTAACACTTTTCAAAAAGACACTGAAGCAGAGAAATAACCTTTATGCATAATCGCTGCATGGTTCCTGCACTGAGGCTGTGGAGTGGACAACACAGAGATACTGTGCTCCCTCCTGGGGAGTTTAGCTGGATTTTCATTCCTTTGCATCACCAGAAATGCTGAGAGGAGTTGTATTATGACCGATTTAACCCTTGCATTTTCTAAGAGCTGATCCCTTAAACAAAGATTTGAAACATACAGTTTTAAGTAGAGATTTATTTAGAGTTAGGTTTTCTATAGTTATTTTACAGTGATTCATTAGACTATTTGCAATATAATGTAGCAAGCTATGAGTACTAAAGCATCAGATCCACACCTTTTTTTTCAGGTAACAATCTTCAAGCATTGTTCTGATTGCTTAAAATCCATATTCATGTCTCTACTTTCAATAGTTATGTCTATTAACTCAGGAATATTAAACTTAAAAAGCCTGTATCCATTGGTAAACGAAGGTTATTCATGAATAAAAATGTTTTATAGGAGTTAGAAGCTATATAGAGGCTAAGATGTTGTCCTTTCTTGATTATTGCTAGACAGAGCTACAAATCTGTATCAAACAAATGCCCATTGACTCCTTTACTACTTCCAAGAGATGTATGTTTATCACTCTAGCCCTTGAGTTAAGTAAGCCTCTTCCTGGAGATGAAAAGGGGAGGTATACTCCAGAAGGGTAAGTGGCATCATAATTTCAAAATATTATATGCTTATTCACTGTATTTAAAATATTTTAATTCCACTGAGAAAACTATTTTGATTCTTGTTTTCATTATTTTTGATATTCTTCTGATCCAATACAAGTCTGTGAGCAGTTAGAGCTATAGCATATTTTCTTGTCATTTCTTTGGGAATAGGTAAAGGCCTTTATTCAAGATAAAATGTCTTTTTTGAGGGGGAGTGTGAGAGTGGGCAGGAGGAATGTGAAAAAGAGGACAAATAAAATCCCTTAGTGGCCTATACCATATGTTTTAGACCAAAGATTTAAACAAAAAGATATAGCACAGCAGGATAAAGAACAGAAAATGTAACAATAAAATGCATCTTGGATAAAAATACAAAACAAATGGTTCTGCCCTTTCTTCTAAAAAAGAATATTTTGAACATAAATATAAACCAGGGTTTTTCTTCTAAAAAACCTCAAACCCCAAAGCAAGTGCATTCCAAAATAACCCCTGGGGTGAGCAACCCAACATAAATAATCATGGTCCACAAAAAGGATTTTTGGACCATTGATGAACTTTCCATTTTTCTTCAGAACGACAGCTCGGGAGACCTTCCAAGTGCGTGGGTAAATGCAACATATCAGTTAAAACAGGAATGGTGTTATGTATCCTATCAAAATGAGAAAGTAATAACCTAAGCTCTCTGTATTTGCTCATGGGGCTGTATGGAAAATGTGCATCGCTGAAAGCCTGCCACTTCTTTACTCCCTCTCCAGCAGTGCTTGGTGACCTTCCAGGGCTACAAACATGTGAGGGGCAGCTCGCTAGTGTGGGAAAACAACGCCCCGGGCTCCCTGTTGACTTGCTGCAAGGCAAGAGGAAACATTACCTACAAGGTCTTTTGTTTCTCACATCTCAAAAAGAGAATCTCCATGTGCTGTTTGTCTTCATGATGAAGACTGCTTTTTCTTGATTAAAGCTTACAGTTTTTGCTAAAACCCTTCCTATACCATGCAGAAGGCTGTTATCTCATCTGCTTTACTTCGAAGGCTGGACCATCTTCTGAGAGATACACACTTGCTGACCTGGGACTTCTTGTGTTGTCTTTTCCTTACATGCTGCTTTTGGTCCTATTTCCAGACAGACATGAATGTAAATGGGTATGGGCAAGTACCTGGGTGAATTGGGTGTGGGAAGGACGCTGTCTTGATGTCCATGGCTTACTAGTTTTCTTCTTGTAAGCAAATAAGCTTCTTGCCCACCTGCTCTTCCTGCCCAACTATCCATAGCCAGATGAGGGTTTTGACCATTCTTTTGAGATCTAGTTCTGGAATTGCTGCTACCGTCCTAGTGTTCCTTCTCCCTCCCATCCTCGCTTTCCTCCTGACCTTTACATGACTAGGGGAAAAAAAAAAGGAGAGAAGGAAGAGACCTGTAGTATCCTGAAACCATTTAATAAATCACTACAGCTTTTTCTGCCTTCTGTCCACACAAACCTCCACCACCTATACGCTGAGATCTAAACACCCCCTAGCACACGGCACGACAGGAATCTCTGGTGTCTTAAAGGAAAATTAAGGATACTTAGCTGAACTATTTTGCAATCCCCCCCAAAAATGTACATTTTTTTTCCTTTTTTTTCCCTTTTTTTCTTTTTCTCTTTTTTAATTTTTCTTTTTTTCCTTTTTTTTTTTTTCCTAGACATTTTTGATGGCCAAAGGAAAGCTGTTTCTGGACTTCCATGCAAATGTGATCTGGTATTTCTGCAAACATTTTCATGAAGTCTTCCTGTATTTGAAAGCCACACAAAAATACAATAAGTAATATTTACTGGTCATTCAGTGAAATGTCAGTTCAAAAATCGTTCTAGACCAGAAAGGTGACTTTGCAATCTGGATGTACCTTTGATACATATAGGGAAATAGTGATGTATATGTCCCAAACATGCACTTACACAGTCTTCATGCAGCTTTTTCTCTTTCCCACATATGTGTCATCACTGATGACTGGCATAATTAAAGGATCCATTACTCTTCCCTACCAGGTAGCCCCCTCCACCCTTGGCAACTCTGCCTGTCCAAACAGAACTCCTTGTGTAATAAATAAGGATAGTTTTCAAAGAGAAGGAGGGCCTCAAGGATGGGCTGGCCTACAGTTAGGTCTTTTTTGACTTGTTTACTCACCACATTTTTCTTCCACCTACATGTCTATGAGAAAGCTGAGTAATGCACATATGTATCATAACGTCGTTTAGATACACAGTTTCATTAACTTCAGTATGGCAAGGCACATAGTGATATTTTTGGACTGAGGTTCTAGGATTGCAGCCTCCTGTTATGTGAATTCCCTGTTCAGTATCTATCTGCATAGCTTGTACTAGAATGTGTCCTCTGTGTCATCTTTATCTGGGGCTTACAGGTGCTACTACAAATATCAGAAGAGAATAAAGAGTATGGACGTATGCTGGTCCATCATAATAAAACAGAAGTAACAAGGCATTGCTTGTTTACTAGTTCAGAGTCACTTGAAATCTCTTATTTTGGAGACGATAAAATAGCTAAATATATATCAGGCAAAGTCAAGTCAGAGTCAACCAATGTGATGTTTCCTGGTGTAGGTGACATGATGCACGAACTCACTTGACACTAAGAAGTGCTGAGTAGTTTCTTTGAAGCCTGGAACATCTTTATAAAATGATAAGTGTGTTGCCAAGTTTCAGGATGACACAAAATCGATCCACAACAGATGGATTCTACTTCCTTTGAAGTTAGGAGGAAAAGATCTTGTGGTTCAGGTAACATAGACCCACAAGCATCCAAAGATTTGCTGTCTCCTCTAAAACAGGGACCTTCAACTTGGTGGTGCTGTTTAGTCCACATAGCATTTAACTAATCTCAGCAACAGTGTTTGTGCATCTCAGATTGAAACTGAGGTTGCTCTGGTCTTCTCTGCTCTAGAGAACTGTGGGAAGGGAATTAAAGAACTTTGCAAATATTTACTACAGGCTTTACTAGCAATTAAACTTTATACTGTGTCTTCTTTTCTGAGTAACATCAGATCAGAAATGGCCCAGAAGGCCAATTCGCCCACTGCAAGAAAAATCACCAACAAACACAGAGCATGAGTATTTCAGGCTTGGTTATTTTATGCATGCACAGGCTAGTACTTAGGGGTGGTGAAACCAAGCAGAGGGAATCCTTTTTTTTTTCTCAGGAATGTCATTCCACATTCCAGTCCCTGGCTCACAGGGAGCCTTTCTGCCTCAAGAGTTAAATTCCCATTAAATACATGAAAGCTGAAAGCAAACACCCCCGCATGCAATGGCTTTCCTAACAGTCTGGCATCTCAAGCTGCAACATTTCCTCGAGTATTGGAATCATGCCCCACACCATAAGAAGAAAAATTGTGAAATTGTATTATGTGTAATAATTCCACTAAATGATCCTAGCAGAAAGAACTCTATTCAAATCTTTTTTTTTTCTTTTTATTCTTATGTCTTACATTTAATAAATTGAATTGGTTTTAATCAAATATTACATATAGGGACTATGGGGCAAGTTCTTGGGTCCTTGCAGAAGATTATGTTAATGTTTAACATCTCTAAGAACACAACTGATGAAGTCCAGTAAGGTGGCTAATTAAGATGAGCAAAAGAACAAAACTTGGGAAAAGAAGGTTATCCCTAGACTTTCTGTGCAAGAGGGAGAGTTCTTTCCTGGCTATCACCCCGTAAAGCCAGAGCAGTCCTAGTTCCTCTGCTCTGACCACCAAGGCCTATACATTGGAATTTGAAAAAAATCTGAACAGGCTTTGGCCATAGCGGCTGTTAAGAGTGGGTGGGCACAGAGCAATCACCATTGTGCTCCCAGACTACAGGAGCGAACATCTTCTCACTGCTCTTCCAAGGAGCCCGGAGGGAGGAACTGCTTCCATCCGCTCCGCTGCTCTGGGCGCAGTGCGATACGTACGTGCCTGTATCCTGCAAGCCAATGTAAATACCATCCTGCTTATTCACTCTAGGCAACAAACCCCCAAGTTTTTATTCAAAGGAATCTTGTTACTGAAGATGTAGTATCACTATTTTCAACACTCAGAATTTCTTAACTAAGAATATGCAGGGTAACGGAGGTTTTTTCCTTAGCTAAAAAGAATCAATGAATTTTTCATGTTATCTGTCAGCTTAATTTTTCTCTCTTCACCACACAAATACACTTATAAAAGGACAGCTTATCCCTTTACTTTCTTTAGAATTATCCTCAACTATCAGTAACAGCAAACCCAAATTATTTTTACTTATGAAATTACAGACTACTGCCTGGGCCATTAATATACCAATGGTTCAGAAGTGAAATGCCATGTGAGCTACTGGGAGATTTTTTATATATATTTAGAATAAATTCTCTTTTAAAAGTATTCATGTAATAGTGAAGGAATGTTGTTTGTACTTTCTGCTGCAGTTTCTTTTCTTGGAGTCAGACTTGATAGAATCTTGCTCAGAAATAATGCTCAGAAAAGCAGATTTGTAGTACTTGGCTTTTTGTAATGTATGTTTGTAATGATATTTTGCACTAAGATTGCTGCTTGAATTGATCTCTACTTCAAAGACTGAAATAGCACACAGAGGTTCATATATTTCTTTTTCTGTAATTAATGAAATGTAAGCAGACATTCACTTACTGGAATATATGTATATAGTGAAAGGAGAGGTGTTGCATCTCACCATGACATTAGATCTGATCCTGCAGCCTACAGAACTGCATTCAGGTGAAAAGTAATATAAAAAGCTGTTAATATTTCCAGCAATATCTGCAACCAGTGAAAATAAATCTTCTCTTGGAATAGCACTGGTAGCTTCTGCCTTTTGGATTCAGCTTCATGAGTTCAGTTAACTCCTCTGTTATATTTTGCTTTGTGCTCTTGTGTGTGTGTGTAGACACCCAAAAGAAAAGTCTTCTCATTGAGACTAGAACATGTTTGGTCCAGCAGACAAGTGAAGAAGGGAGGATTGTATATGAACTTTAGTACAACATAATCATGGTGGTTGTACACAGTTCTGTTCCCAGCACAGTTTACTGGTTTTATTATATGGTTTTATTTACCATGCCACACACCATGCAGCTCTCTGTCTCTGCTTTTCAGGACACCTATGTATCTGAATTCTTTATGCTATCTAGAAAAGTACAATTTCCTATTGTGGGGCTACATCCTATAACAGAGCACTGAGACTTCAGAAATTTTAATGGTGCATCTTATACTTACTTTTTGGATGCTTTTAAAATAAATGTCTTTGCAATATAAATGTTCCCAAAGGAATGGTTAGATTACAAAGAGCATTCTTGCAATAAATAATATAGTTTCTACCTGCTTATCTGTTTTCATCTTCTCCCTCTCTCTCCAATAACTACGTTATCTCTCAAAATCTGCCCTTATTTATGGTTCCATTCCTTAATATGTATCAAAGTGTTGCATCTAGTGGATTTTTTTTTAGCAAATAAAAGTTTTCAGTACAGCAGAGAAATGAAAAACACTAACTCACTTCAAAGACGACAATTTTTTTGCTTTTTTGGCTACACATATCTGCTGGTAGGCTTGTGCATTTCATGATTTATTTCTTAATTTCTGTAGTCTGACATTAGAAAGACTTGTTCTAAGAACTCTAAGAACAAGTGTTTAATTGTCTCCAAAGTCGTATATGAATAAGTTCAAAGCACACTGAGAATCCTAGTATTCAAAAGAAAAATGCAATTCCTTAGCAGAAGACACATAAATAAATGTGCCAATAAAAAAATAATGTGAATAGATGTCTACTTGCTGCTTACCTGCTCTTCTTTATCCACAGTTCTGGATGAAAAATTATTGCTGAGAAAAACATTAAGCAGGAGAAAATCAGTAAGCATAAATATTTAGAAAGTTATAAGGATGATTTTAAAAATGAAATGGAAACAAAATTTTATATGAATGCAAATTTTAGCTGAATAAAAAGATTTAATCTAAATTTAGCCGTTTATCCAGCAGCATCCTGCTCTTGTATACATGACTAACACTGTGTACACACAGACTGCATGAAAGTGATGTTTATTTGCAGATGCCAAGATGTGCCTCAGACAAATATCTAACTCAATATTAAAGAAAGTGGATGCAAAACTAACTGCTGCTGTCAGGGACAGCCAGCTGGTCAACACGTGTTTACAAGTCAGTGAGACATTCAGACTTGAGAGGAACTGATGGGCAATCTGTCCTTCCCAAACTGCAAAGACTGTGAACATCCTCCAAATTCCTCTGTGAGCTGTTTTGTTTAGCAGTTAAAGTGTTTCAAATTTGTGTTTTTGTTTGGGTGTAATACCTCCACCGAGTAACAAAGTGTGGAGTGTGAACACAGAGCCAAGGCTCTCTGAAATCACAGCTAGGTTTAATGGTTTTGAATACAGAAGTAAGCACCATTGCTCAAGTGGTGACAATATAAAGCAATGAAGGACACTGGCACACAGAGTGCCAAGATAAAGTTTTGCTTTGCAGGACCGTACCTCAAGTTATTCAATGTATAAAGTAGGTCTTTTTTTGCAAGAGGCTGACAACTCAGAAGTTCAGCTGCTAGAAACCATTGAAAGTACTTGAGGAGACTAGGTTCATAAATTTCCCACTGTATTTTGCACAGAACCCTAAAAACACCTGTGTCTTTTGTGTAGAAATGCTGATAGAATTAATCTTCACATATCAAAGGAGTAAGAGACTAAATATATGTATTTTTCCTTTATTTTTGTCATTAAATCTTTCTGTAAACAGAATTATTAAATTTTCATGATTCAGTTTCCTGTGTGGTAAAGCAAGAGCACTTATATCAATTTTTGCATGAAAAAAAAGATACTGGAATTGGAAGTGCTGAAATATATGTCAAATAACATTATGCTGACAGCATACTAGCAGAAGTAGTGTCTGAGAAAGTGTAAGATAGCAAAGGTGCTTGAAGCTGGGAATTCATTTGCTTATGCCTTGTGAAAAAATTTCACCTTGACGGTTTTAGAGACGTTAAATGTGGTGACATTTAATGAAACTTTTTCAAACCTCTGATACCCCTCTGTGATTCCTTCTCAATATCACAACATCTTGTAGCTATTTTAATCCTAATGCCAAATGGGTATTAATGTTCTGCTAAATTTTATAATAATTCCAACCTAAACCAGAGTAATTTAAATGTGGTTCTTACCTACTGAAGACTTGTCTACTCTATTTCTGTGGCTCAGACTTCTGAAATGACTGCTCTTTGTCTATAGCAGCAAAATAACTGATGGTGGCACAGGAGAAAGGAATTCAGTCACAGTTATATTTTTAATACCATGGTTTTTCAGCTTCAAAAAGAAACTTGCATAACAACTCTTGCATTTGGATGTCACAGATAAACAAAATCTCAATCCTGAAATCTAAAAGTTTCTTGTTGATGATCTCCTAAGACAATTTTTTATAATATCTGACCCTCCAATGAATTTACCAGTTGTCTTTAAAATTATCCTATGACTACGAAGTCATATAAATGCATTTTTCCATCTTCATAATGTTGTTTTATATGTCATATCTGCTCCTTTGAGTCTTCACCGATCACTCAAAAAAAAAGAAAAGAAAAAGTACAAGAAAATAGAACATTTAACATTGTTTATTTGTCAGAGTCAGTTTTGGAGTTTTGTATTGAAAGCATATTTTAAATTTTATTATCATTATTATAATAATATACTCTGTACATTTCCCTTTTGCAATTTGGCATAAAACCTTCACTGACTTTGAAAAAAAAAGTAGAAAAGACTGACATATACATTTCTATACTGTATATTGCATTTGGGAGTGATTTATACAGTGTACTAAAGTGGATTTATTTGTTTCTCTCACAACTAATCATTTTAAACTTCAGCTTTTCCCTGCCACATTTATAAACTTTTGATTACTCCACTTTTTCTCCTATTTTCAAAATTGCATTTTTAATCAACCTATTCAGATGATCTAGCCAAGTGTTATGGATCTCTTGCTAACATATTATTCAAAGTGAGGTGAATCTGATCTCTTCTCCGTGCTTTCGGAGATCATACCCTTTCCTAGCTGATGTTCTGGTACTCTGACCATACCTAATATTCACCGCATCCCTTGTGTCCTATTCCTTGTAGACACAATTTTCCTGTGGTTCTGCTAGCACTGTGTTCGGCTACATACCGTACTCTCTTTGTCCCAGGTTTACCAAGCTTTGTGAGATATATTTAATTACTGAAGTGCTAGGCAATCCAGCAATAAATGTAATATGCATTCCAGGCAAGATTCACTTAGCATTTATAGCCATGAGGTAAGAGAATAAAATGAGTTTGTGGTCATATAACCAGACCACCAGCTGAGAGTTATGAAAAAGAGAAACCCATTTTAGTAAGGAAAAATGTTAAAAACTTACATAAGAGACATCATTCCAGTCTTCAATGATCTGGAAACTGTAATTATGCAAACTATAACAAAAATATTTCTTAACTTAATTCTTGAAAGTTAATATCACAGTGTGAAAGATTAGATTTGCTTTAGCTTGCTCAATGTGTGCCTTTATTGAAAAAAAAAAGAAAAACATTGTTCTTCCCCAAAGGTATACAGGAGGTCAGCCTTGATAATCAGCATAGTCTCCTCTAACTTAAAACCTGATCTATACAATCCTATAAATCTCTTTAGTTCCATATATCTTTAAGATTGATTTCTGAATAAGCGTAACTTTACAATTTACAATTATTTAAGGTGATCTTATTTTAGGATGGACTTGCTTGTTGAAGCTTATTTCTTATGATGTAGAAGTCACGTGCCATTTTTCCACCAGACAATGTAGTGTCATCAGTGAAAGAACCAAACTTCAGCTTTTAAGGACTTGCCCCAAAGATGTTGAATTAAATCTGCAGTGTATAGGGAAGAAGCCTACCTGAAGTAGTTTTAACTAACTGGGCTACTTTTGTTTTCTTATGTTACGGGACCCGGGAAACTCAGAGGAGAAAACTGCCTGTGTTATGAGGAAAATCCCATGAAAGAGGGATGCCTGCCTTTAGGACTCTAGGGCGAACAAAATGTCTCTTTTTATCTGATCATGTCTCTTTTCATCATGATTGCAGATCCTTTCACACTTGCTTATATCCTGTGCAGTGCTACTGTGTTGCTCTTATTTTATCCTATAATTCAGTGATTTGGGTGGTCATGCCAATATTAGATATCCAAAGTCAGTTCTTTCTACTGCTTACTGAATCCTGAATCTTTCCCATCATCCTCTCACCTGCACCTATCATCGTTATTATGACGATAATTATATCAATGGATATAACTGCAGAGGATGTGACAGAGAAAGACTGAAAAGGTTGTTTATTTCTCAATGAAACTACATAAATTAAGTCATACATTTGTTCTCTCACAAAAGTGACTGCAAGAAAGATGCTCCATGTGACAAAACTCAGCAGAACTTGAAATGTGGAATTCTTTCTCTCTGTCAAATATCATTTAGATACTTTCATAAGATTACAGCTTCAAGAGTAGGGACAGAAAACCTTGCATAAGGATGGCTATTATTGAGGATGCTACACTTTGCTCAAAAGCCTCTCTGGCAGAGCTGGGAGAGCAGTGGTGTGGGTGAGTGATTTAACACTTTGGCTGTTGGATAAAAGGCTATTATTAAATCCAGCTTTAGGTACCTGCTATTTGTGTGTGTGGTTATTTGTGTGTCTGCTATTTGAGAATACTGGGGAGACTAGAACTTCAGAAACACTGGCAGTGGCAACCTATTTAGAGGTTTAACTTAGTATAGGTTTATATTAGAGGTATAGTCATAAATCTTATGCTTCAGAAGTATGTTGGATGCTCTGCATGGGTCTGTGGGGATATGCCAAGTATACTGCATGATTTGTAGTACTTCCCGAAAAGGTCCAGATCTACTATGCACATATACAGGAAGATGTCATGAAGTGAGACTTGCTAAAGCTGCCCTGCCCCATCACTGGCTGTTCTGAATGCACCTCCAGGTTCAAAATCTGGTGTCAAACAGGCCTGGACAGGCCAAGACATTGCACAAAAGTGTCTGGGGAACTTTATTATCAGAAACAAGGCATATGTGAACTTTCATACCTCTCATACAAGTCTGCTACAGAGAGTGTTCAGAATTTTGGAAGCAGGTACCAAACTACTATGTGGACCTACCATTCGCACTCACAGCCTCACTCCTAGATGCTTGCATCACCAAGATGTATGCATCCAGTCTGTGCATCATACAAGCCCAAACATTCTTGCATCCATGGCATAAGGGATGCCATATGTCCTGCATCCTCCTTGGATGACCCTCCTTAACATTCGCTGGATTCCCCTTAGGTTACAACCACATGTTGGTTTAGGGTATGCCCTTTCAGTGCCTGTACGAGGCTCCCCATCCTGCTCCACCTCTGTGACCAGGACATACTATGTTCAGCTTTCTGATATGGTGTCCTGAGAAGCTACATGTAGATGTGTAGATGGCAAGTGCCATTCATATAACTTTTTTTTTTTTCTCATGGTGCTTCCACACCTATACATGGTTTGGACCTTATATAGAGGAACTTGGGATATTCCCCAATGTGACTTAGAACATAATGAAGCCCTTGGTTTATGAAAGGAAAAAAATGGCATTTTTCCAAATAACATTTCAAAGCAAGGTTTTCTGGGCCATAGTCACTGCTCATGTAAATTCATTGACAGCCGTAGTCCAGATGAACTGTTAAAAGCTAAGGCACTTCCTTAAACAGTTTCTCCTGAAGAAAATATGGGCTAATGCATTGCTGATCAAAGGTTGAAAAGTAAAATCCTAAGACATTGCTGTTTCAATGTTACATCCTCATATATTTCAATATATATTTCAATAACTTATCTGACAGAAAAATCCACTAATCCTCAAAATTTGTGGTTATCCAGTGACTGTCTCTTTCTTTAACGATTTTCCATGCCTCAGGCCAAGGAGTTAGCATTTATTTTGAAAACAGTTCCTGCTTCCTTGAGTTGTCCCTGGAAGACTTACTGTTTTGCATACTTAAGTGCTTCTTAAATTTTTAATTGTTTCCTTACACGTCTGTCCCCACATGTCGTCTGTGGTTTTACCTCTCCTATTTATACTAGCCAGAGAATAGATCTTTTTCTGAGTTCATGCATTTATTTAGCTTTGGGCAAATTTAACTGGATAGCTCTGCAGACTGATTCTAGCAAACGTCATGGAAATTATTAATCTAAAACGTACTAGCACCGATCTCATCCGTGCTCATTTAAAGATTAGTGAGTAATCCCATCAAAGTCCAAGAGGCTAAATGCGGGTGTAGCATTAGCTGTACGAGTAAAATTTCCTGAGTCCTTATCTTCATTTCTGAGGTGGCATTTCCGCTCCCGCCTTTTTACTTAGTGGTATTTGAGCAGTGTCCTTAGCGGGTGTAGACCTAACTCCTCGTGCAAGGTCAGAGTTGGGCTGATTTAGAACAGCTGAGCCAGCTCCCTTCCCCCCTTCATGTACGGACTCTGGGCTTCCAGCTGTGCACTCCTTAGGCACAGGCCTCCAACAGCTCACTAAAAGCTGTTTAATTTGGGCTTATATTGCTTTCTTCATATAAGAATCTCTGTGGAGGAATGTCATTAATGTAATCCAGCAAAACCTGAGCTCTCCTGACTGAAAGGAGCACCTTGTGTTGAGTTTCAAGCAGAGAGGTACATGTCAAACTCTGTTTTCATCTTGGAGCCTGGCAAGGGTTTTGTTTTCTATCAGACTTTGTTTCCATGGTCAATAACATTAACCGTTGGTTTTCCAGGTTGCTTGGTAATACAAATGTGATAGTCAGGGCTGCTCTTTGAGCAAGTCTGTCAGGACTGCAGACTCTGCTTGCTCTCCTGCCAAACTGCAGGATGCCTACATGGGCACACGATGGGTTTGTTCGGGGACATCTTGAATATGGTTTAGCTTTTTCATTTGAACATCAGCCATTTCCCTGCATAAAGTCCCAGACAAAGTACATTGCAAGGGTAAGTTTTTTTGTCACAAAAGCAGTATCAGTAGGAGTTTATTTTTAAGATGCATTGGAATATATGAACTAAGAGTGTTGTATCCCTCTGTGAAACACACACAGAAGAAGCAACTTCACAAAGCGCTATGAGTTGGTACCCTTCTGAGCATGCACAAATTCTAGCTTCCTCTCAGTCTCGCATGTATGCCTCCAAAAAAAAAGGCTGGTGATGGGAAGGTAGAATTTAATGGGGATCTGTGCAAAACTCAGTGATGCTAACAACCATCATGAATGTGCACATTCTGTGAACTGAGAAAGAACTTCTCAGAAACTGAGAAGACAGTTTCTTGAGCTTTTGAGAGCTGGAAATCTCGACTTCCACTGATCTGTTGACCATGCTTTTGGAACTGGAAGATTAGCCAGAAAGGTTTTTGAAGAGAAGATATCCACCTTTTGGGAATTTAATCTCTGCAGGTGGTGAACATTCAGGAAATCTCATCAGTCTGTGTTTGTGTGATGATAGGTCTTTTTCCCTCTTCCTTCGCCTTCCTTGCATGTAGATCAAGTAGGATTAGGTATGGCTCTGTAGAGTGTACATTGCATTTTATGAACACTGGTATGTTAACTAACTTGTAAGCCAAGGAGACACTATTGCAGCTGGGCGCTCACATCAAACAAACAGAGCCAGGAAGGTTGGCAGCCAGCCGTGGGATGGACCAATGTTCAGATTCAGCATCATTTCCTGCAACAAACCTGTCCCCCAGCCCATCCTCTCTGCACAATAACAACTCTGATGCAGCAATGGACTTAAATGTATCTCTCTTTCAGTGGGGCCAATCTTACTCAGCTCTCACTTACCCCTCTTTTAACAGCATCAGGTATTCAGATTAACAACCGTCTTTGACTCTTCTGCTGGAGAAGCCTTCTACGAAAGTTCTCATCATCCTTTTTTTCCTGGAAGAGAGGAAGGTGTCAGTTTTGGATATCTGATTCTGCAGAGAATCCCTTTTACAGTTAGAGATTACAACGTTATAGCTACTAGAAGGAGTGATCATGTTTAGTTTGCCAGCGAAAGGCAGCTATTATTAGAGCAGGTTAAAAGAGAAAAGTATCTGGATTTATGGCATTTGAATGACTGAACTTTTTCGGTAATTGTATAGAGGTTGGAGAGCAATATATTTCTAGAATATATATCTATATGTCTATATACATATCTAACACAGACTATTTTATAAAGATATATGTTATTGTCTTTGGAAAATGATTCACACAACAATTCATAGCAGTGAGAGAGAAATCAGCGCTGGAGAACATTCTGATGGATTTGATTTTACTGTAATTTCGAGACTGCATAAAATGCACCTGGCTTGGATGTGTTCTGTGTAATGTTTCAGGAATAATCAAAATATGTATTTAATTTTGTCACTCTGCCAACATTCTCATTCTTTACAGTGAGTGGCGTGGAGCAGTTGCTTGTGGATTGTTTAGTTGCAGTTGCTTAGTTGCAATTACCTCCTAACTTCCCAGCCTCATACAATCTACTTTGTCTGTGTTAGTGGGTTCTACTACAGAGAGATCTACAGACTGGTTTAATGGTCCACCAGGTGTGATTTAGCACAGCTCTTTTAAACAAAATGAATACTAATTTCTTTTTCACAGCATTCTTCATCTCTTTTGATCCTCCACTTGATAGACACTTAGAAAGAGTAGTAATTTTAAAATTAAAATTCTTTGCCAAAAGTATTCGTAATTGTATGAAAGAAAAGAAGACTTGTTGATTGGTGATCAGTGCAAACTATCTCATTTGATTCAGAAATATTTTCACAAATACAGCATAATATGTTGGATTTAGTTGCATTTTGCTTCTATCTTACAACTGCAGTTTACAAATAATTGACTGCCTACTGACTTGTTCACTGAGAATGCCACAAAGACTGAAATTTTGGTGAATATTAGTGCCAATCACAGAATCACAGAGTGGTTGAGGTTGGAAGGGACCTCTAGCGATCATCTGGTCCAATCCCCTGCTCCAGTAGGGACACCCAGAGCACGTGGCACAGGGTGGCATCCAGGCGGGTTTTGAAGATCTCCAGAGAAGGAGACTCCACAGCCTCTCCGGGCAGCCTGTTCCAGGGATCTGTCACCCTCACATTCATTATTTTTTTGTACATTGCACTGAAAATTTCCTAGGTCTGTTGTTTTAAGGGTTATTCCTACTCTTCAGATGAGGTTCCATCAAGTCTGCAACAGACTCCTCACCTTTGTATGTGGTACATGCCGTTCTGGATTTTGCAAATGCATGATCCTTCTTTGCTGATCCTTCTTTACTAGAACAAACCCAGAAAGAAGAAATCCCAAATAACTCTCAGGCTAAATTTTGTAATAAGTTATTTTGAAAACACTTAAACCCACATACAGAGAAATCTAGTTAGCTAACAATTAATAGTCTGAAGAAATATCTGTGTTGGGAAAAATGTTCATTGCTTTGAATATAAAATGGAAAATCCTGGCTTGTGGTAATGTAACTATATTCAGCTGCCTTGGCTTGTCAAAATGCCTCTAATCTATCTTTCTGTAGTGTAACTATCTTCTTCCAAGAAAACTGGGGCTTGAGAAATGAATAGACTAGAAACTATTTTACAAAAGCTTCTGATCATTAGCTGAAGTCATATTTAGTTTAAGGAAGGTCAAAGACATCTAGAATAGAAATATATCTTGTCCTGTTAGTAGAGGAAATACCTTTAGCCTTTTGCTCTTATCAGTTTGAAGAAACACAACCACAGGAAAGATGATTATATCTGTCAGACTCTTTCTAATTGATTTGACTCTTCCTTGCAGCTGTACAGAGACAAGATCCAAACCTTTTCACTCATGGTGAGAGTTTCTTCTGTGGGAAACAAACAAACAATTCATTGCTTATGAAACACGAGAAACCAGAGTGCCCTGTTCTAGTCAGCAGACCTGTTGTCAATTCTGGGAACAAAAGGAAGAAAAAAAAAGTGCATCAGTCTCTTACGGGATCCATGCTGGCATATTTTCATTGAACTGAGAGGAAAAGCCAAACTAGCTATTTACATTAATCTTTCAAAGAAGGCTGGAGGAAGAATCAGGCTGATAGACCTTTTTCCTGCACATACAAGAAGTCCTGGCACCAACTTCATTGAGATTGGTAGGTTGTTAGATGGGGTAAAATCAGTTTTCCATAGGAAGTTTTGAAGACAGAAGCTTCCCTAGAATTATTTTATTGAAAGTAAATGCTAGGCGAATTATGGTTCTAGAGTGCCGTCTCTTAAACCCTGGCTCTTGTGGAGCATTTATATTACCTGTATTATCTTTGTTTAGCTTTTGAGTTTAATGCCTGCATTCCAAACTGATAATAACAGCATATGAAAAAATAACTAGTGATAATTTCACTTACTGTACTATTCAAGGAATCCTCTGCTGCTAATGTGACTTTACACAATGTATGGATATGGAAGCAAAACTAAGATTACAGAGCAGTCTATAATTTCAAAATATCAAGGATCAAAGACAGAATTCCTACTTTAAGCTTTTATTTTCAGACATTGTAATGTTTAACTATAGGATTAGATTGGTTACTTTATAATCATACTCCAGGGCTGGCTGATTCTTTCTTTCCACTTCTTGCAAAGGTTGCTCTGCCTTCTGTGCCAAGGAGGACCCACGTAGACAGGCACAACAATTCTACTGCACTTTTGACCTGCTGGTTGTCTTTGCTTTCTGTCTACCTGCATTAACATTCTTTTGCACATGTCTTCACATATAATAAAATAAATATGATCCTACAGCATAGCTTCTGGCTGATATTAGATGGAATAATTAATAAACATTTCTTCTTCATTGCTGTAACATTGTATGTAGCTTTTGTGCTCAGTAGATGTTTAATGGATTAAAAAAAAAAGCATAACAGCACATATCTCTCTGTTCTAGGCCATTTAGTTTT
Organism: Crypturellus tataupa; assembly: GCA_034781795.1. Lineage (NCBI taxonomy): Eukaryota > Metazoa > Chordata > Aves > Tinamiformes > Tinamidae > Crypturellus > Crypturellus tataupa. The sequence continues at coordinate 161,733 of JAWLRI010001080.1, forward strand.
CAGACTTCGAGGCTGTCCTCTTTTGAGAAGCTCTGATGTCTTCCAGTGGGAGGCAGAAGGAAATGAAACCAACCCTATGGAAAAAGAAAAGAGGAATATTTTTCCTTCCTTGTTGGCTTATATTCCCTTAGGCCTCAGCAGAATAACTGTGTACTGCATATTGAATATGCAATAGATGGTTCTGCTATTGCTAATTCTGTGGTAATAATCCAGCAAGATAAAAAAAGCTAATAGACTGCCCATGTGTTTAAAATCCTCTTCCAAAAACACATTTTAAAAATAAATGTATTCCAGAACATGGGCTAGGGAGAGACATTTTTTATATCCCAACAGAAAAAAAAAAAAAAAAAGAAAAAAAAAGAAAACATTAGTGTTTGTGTGAGCTTTTCCACTGAATTAGTTTAGAGTGGACCTATAAAATGAAATTCTTGAGAATCATGAAGGGAATATCCAGCCCCACGAAGAAATGGGTTCGTGGCAAATCCAAATATTAATAGAATATCTGTTTTGTCACCAGTGTTACAGAACTTAATGGATAGCTACCAAACATTGAATAGCTATATAGTTTGATTTGAAAACTTCATTAAACATAAGTGTGGTAAAAAGGCTGGCTGGATGTTCTGCTAATGTGTATAGGTCTTTTGCTGCACGTCTACTCCAATAAATAGCGATATCATCTTCTCTTTTGGCATTTTCTTTCTCCTTCTATGATTATGGCTTCTTCACCAGTTTTTACATTCTTTTTGTTGCCTTCCCTACAAGCCATATGTTTCTTGTAAATGCTTTCTCTTAACTCTTGATACTTTCTTCCCATGGATCCATGTGGCAGCACACTATCCACTATTCTTTCTACCTTTCAGAAGCAACTACCTCTTGATACTTTTCCCTGTTGCTAAAGTTCTCTCATTCCTCTGCCTGCAGTCTCTAAAGGCTTTTCTGTTCCTTTTTTATCTATAGACTTAGCTTGTTATGAACTTTTATTGTGGGCAAGAGAAGTGCTCATTACAGTTGACATATAATCCATTATGTGGAGTTTCCATAGAAAGAAAAAATAGGCTAAGAAATACCTGAAAAATACTAAATAGTTATAGGAATGAAATTAAAATGAATGCTTTATCTGGATGTCTGTGCAGGCATAGATTTCTTAAAAAGTATTTTATACCTAAGTAAATATAAACTGTGTGAGATATTTCCCCTAAACTTTATTCTTCACTTAAAGGATCAGAATTATCATCACAGAACCAAAATGAAACTGCAGATTGTGCATACATTTGCCCATGAAACTCTCATCAGAATAAGAACAAAAAAAAAAAGTAGTCAGGATCAGAACTGAAGATATTTTTGCAAGATTCAGCAGACAGTTTCTTCAATGTGGAACTATGGAAGCAAAAGTGTAAGCTAATGTTTTCCCCTGCATCAAAGAAAATGTAGATTATTGCCACTTTCTGGTAATGTTCTCAAGTGAGCAGAGAAATTTCACACAGAAGCAGCAGGTGAGAGGACTGTGCATTTCCATTAGCTTGTTAAGTGATTTTCAGATGGTCTCAGTCATGATAAATCCAAAATTACAGATTTTTTTCTAACTTTATTGGTTGTATTAATACAATCAGCTCATTTTTTGAACTGAATGGGTACACCAAGCTAGAGACACTTTCAAAGGCATGTTAAAAAAGTTTTACACAGAAGACTAAAACCTAGTTATGACATCGAACTGGAGAACTTAATATATTTCTTTTGTCTATTTGTCCCAAATGTATAAGCAAATACTCCTTTGCATATTCTAAGAAAAAAAAAGCAAAAATATGTAATTGTTTTATCAATTCATCATAATGTTTTAGTGGCTTTGGGATCCTGTCCTGAAAACTGGAAGTTTTTATTAATGGGTACATTTGGAATATACCTTGACAAAAATACTTACAGGTTCATTCTCTTTGTGTCGTTACTCTGTGTATATAGGATACAAAGGGATATTTTGTTCATCATCTTCCCACTTGAACAAATAAAGATTATTTATTTTTAATTGGAACCATTCTAACATTTTGTTAGGCTTTTTTTTGATCTCTCAATACATTCATAGCATTCTAACAAAAAGAAAACTGTTACTCTACAAAAATAAAATGTGGTTAGCTTTCCTCATACGGATACAATAAAAGCCACTCCTGCTGGCTTGACATTGCACAGCTGAATAGTTTTTGACAGGGAGAATAGCTAGAGTTTAGTCTGAACTTTGACAGTACTACAGTTCACTAAATACTTGAAGTAATACAGTAACTCAAGCTTTGTTATAAGCAGGTTGCTTTAAAGTATATTATCTCAATAATTTTCATCATGCTGGCATCTTTCCTCTGTGAATGTAATGCTGACTTCTTAGCTTTTTTATTGTGTATGGGCTTGTTCAGGATGGTCTTTAGGAAAGCTCCTCATCTCACCTCTTCCTTTCCTTCTCCTTCCTCCTCTCTCTCTACTATAGGATGATTTTGTTCTGAAAAATATAAAGGAATGTTCTGGTAAGGACAGCTAAGTCTGAGTTACTATTCTAATGAACTGTATTTAAATTCTGTTTTTTTTTTTTTTCACACTGAGTTTTATTTAATTTCAGTATTTATAAAAATAGTGCTGTATGCACGTGTTACCTCAGCTATCCTTTGGGTCTCCACTACCATAGTACTTGAGTTCATCAGTCCTAAAATGCTTTTATTCAGCTACAGACGGGAATTACTTCTTTGAAGCGCAGAAGAGGAAATTAAGACACCTATGTATGAGTCTGCCGTACACTGTCCAGACACAAGGAGATACCCAAGCGAGTTGCAAAGAGGATAGCCCTGAAACTAGAAGCGAGGCCAGCTCCAGTATTGCACACCAGTACAGCTGCCTTGCTTCCAAGCCCAGGGAGAGCATCTCTGCCCAGTGTTGTCCTGCGTCCTGACGATATATTATATGGTTCAAAACCAGCTGGTAGGAACCGGCTGTGCGCTGTGCAACATGCAGTAGGCGGCTTACCCAGAGCCGAAGCAGGAATGTGGGCTGGGACGGGTAGCTCAATCCCTCTGTCTAACTCTGCATCTTTCATCTTAACCCATGAGCTACCTTAGCAAAATGCTGCTGGAGTGTTTTGATTTTAGTGACTTTTATTCAGACCTGATTCGGTAAATCTGCTTAGGAGGGAAGTCTCCATGCGAGGAGAGCTCTGGTTGGATTCCAGGGTCAATTGCTAAGATTGTAACATCCTAGAATGTAAAATGAAATCACACCTTTTGGACTGCAAAGATAATTTGAAAAAAAAATGAGAGTTTGAAAAAAAAAATGAAGGAAGGATTCGCCTGATGTGATATAACCACAAGAGAATAAATTTTTCAATGGAGGTGAGAGAACTGGAATTGATGGACACAGGTGATAGGATTAAGTGTGACTTGACCAAACACAGGTGTAATTATACCTTACAAAGCCCTTTTGGAGTTGGCTGTGCTGATCTTGTATGACTTCTGTCTCTTTCCAGTGATAAACAATAGGTTAAATTCATGATCATGATAAAGTTGTTCTGCAGACAAGTTTTGTTTCTCTGGTGCATAGTAATTTTTGTTGTGTAGGAAAGAGATATGAAGTAGCAATAAAGGCAAAACAGGTAAAAGATGTGGAACAATTCCCTCAGAATTTCAGCTGTGTTAGATGAAAGTTATGAAACTAAATAGGAAACAAGTAAAATTAGAAAGTTAGGATAACTAGGAAATTAAAAGTTTCCCCTCATAAAATTATCTTTCAGGAAAAAAAAGAAAAAAATTACTAGGTGCTATACTTATGTTTTAGAGTATCTGATTAATTTTATGCTACATTCAAATATCATCTGCAAAATCAGAAAGAGAGTAATTTTAGATAAAGGTGAGTGTATTCAGTGAAATTATAAATGCTGAAACTCTTCCTAGGAGTAACAGAACGATTCTGAGCCAATTTGTAAATGATATGGTTTGTATAAGGTCTATGTATTTCAGATTGATGCATAAGAAGTTATGTAATTTCAGTGGTCATTTGTGAGTTGAGATTTGTTTATTATATTTTGCCACATTACTAGAGATATAATACGGGCATTTTTTAAATATTTATGTGGGCTAGATTTTATTAAACCTTCTGTTCTTTAAAATAATAAAAAATGATAAAGCAGAAGTTTTTGTACAAACCTCACCTAAGACCTCTTGTTGTGTAACAAATGATGCAATTTGATATATACAATCTTTTGGGGCTTTTAAATATTTTGGATATTTTTATTATCAACCTTGTACTGTAAATTTATTGATTTTTTTGTTTGTTTGTTTTTACATATAAATGGGACTATATTTCCAGTTTTCAGAGCTGAACAAAAGAATATTTACTAAGTTTTGACTTTAATCTTTTTGTAGAAGTCAAGTAGAAAAGGAGAGCCAATGAATTTCAGCAAATGCACCTGCATTTTAAGACTTCAAAAAAGTATTTTTCAGGCATTTTTATGCATATTTGTTATGAACGTATTCACTAATTTGTATAGATTCCATAAGGAAGTTGAGCACAACTGTGGATTCACAATAGCACAAACATAAGGTTTAATTATTACAAATGAAGGCACTGCTGCAGCTACTTCTTCTGTCGGATAACTGATTGATGATAAACCGTGGGACTTCTTAGAAGCTGATTCTGGGTAAGGTAGCCCTTGGATTCCAGGGATGCAGAGGAGGTGCCAGAAGGAAAGATGAACCTTTGTACTCACGCTGTGTGACTGGTGCCAAGTTGCAAAGGTCGGTTGTTTAAAGCACTCCATCCTTTTACAGCTTTACTCCACATATGGAGGCAGTCTAGGAATCCAGCTTAGATAAGGAAATGGCAGAAATACATATTTTGCTGTGCTTTAATTTTAGATCAGTTTTATGTTTCTTTCCTGTAGCGCTAGAGGGGTCCCAGGCAACCATCTAATATAGAGCTGTGTCTTAAGCATCTCTATTGCAATATGCTATGCAGGGAAAAGGAGAAGCAATCAATTTGAGTTATTATAGTTGCTTAGTACTCCCTGGGCTGGTATTGGGCTTGGAGCCATTTCCATATTCTGATTAAAAACCTCCTTGAATTCCACAAGAATGTCATATCTCCATAGGAACATGTCCACATGTTTAGTTATTTTCAGTTTATAAAAACAGAGCTCTTCCCCAAACATTGTTTTACTTGCACAATAATGAGAATCCAAGAATATATTTGACATATATGAAACTCCAATGCTCTAGCTAAAATAATATTCACCTAATAAAAGTTATTTCAGGCCTGGGGTAAGGAAATATTTAAATTCTCACCTTGAAGACACTAAAAATAGTACCGTGACAGGCAGCATTTCCCTAAAGATTAGCCCAGAGGCTGGAACGTGTGATCGCAAGACTGAGCAGAAAAAGCTTGGAAAGAAATCGTGTTCTCCTTGAAATGCATAGCAAACCTCCCCTGGCTCCGAGGGCACCGGGATTCCTCTCGGAGGGTCCACACAGAGACTGTGAGCACAGAGAAGGCAGGGGCACCTGCACGGGCTGCCCCGGAAAGCGAGGCAGAGCAGATGCGCAGAGCCTGGTGCTCCGCTGTTTTGTGGGAGAGCCTGTCACCACTGCCTGTACAGGGGGTCCTGGGGGACCCGCTGTTGATTTTAACATTTGTATTAATTGCTTGAAATGGAAGCGTGGTGAAAACTCTGCATGCAGCCTGCTCCCTCATCTCTGCCAATGGGCCAATGGCCAGATTGCATGGAAAATCTGTTAGAGATAACTTGCACATTCCTAAGCGCCAGAACCAACTTTTCTTTTATAGTTTTTGCATTACTTAACACAAAGGAGCTTCATGCCAGCTGGTTCTTTAAAGAGTTATTCAAATATAAATGTATGGTCATGGTTAAAATAACTCCAACCATTTATAACGCTTAATTGCAGATGCATTGTACCAGTTTGTCAAAAATGGCAACAGTTCATCCATAGATGTGATCCCATGAGTCAGCTCTATAAGCAGTGGGATGAAACATCATAAAGAAAATATTCAGCATTTGTGTATGTGCAATCTAGCAAAAATACAAGTCTTTAAATAATGTGGATAAATATTTTTAACACATATTCCAATTGCTTTTCATTTGGCCAAAGTAAGTTTGTCAACATATTCCATAACTGCGGGCTGTTTTTACACTGACCTAACCGGTGCCAACACAGTTACTCAGGGAGATTAATGCTTGCTCAGTCTTACTGCAGACCCTTGTGTTTGTGGCGAAGGGAGGGAGGTGACAGGAGAGGGAAGTGCAGCTGTCTTAGTGACCCAGGACTCCATTTGCTGTTATTGAAGTTGACACCATTTACTGGTTTCTGCTAAAAACTCTTTGAACTGCAGACTAGAACAGGACTACTATGAAAAGGGCAGGAAACACGTCTAAAATTTCAATAAAATGCATAAAAATACTCCGTTTGGGGGTAAATAAACATATAGTGAGTGGGTTTATTTTTTTCTTAATAAAAGTGGACTGTGGCAAAAAGACTAACACACAAGTATTACTATGTAAAGGAACTTAATGTTTTTAGGAAAAAAGTGTGTTTAGTGGCTAAAATTTCAAACTCTTCATGCTTGTCTAGATTTAAACTTTCTCAAGGGCCTACAGAAACATGTATTTTATGTTTATGTAAGGAGGAAGGGATTCTTCGCACAAGTGTTACAGTAATAGCTCTGGTATGCACTTCAGGGTCTGCAAAATTGCTCCTTCTGGGGAAAACAGTTCATGAAATTTCCACAACTCAGGCCAATTTGCACAATGCAAGTAAATGCCCTGCAATATTCTAGGAGGGGGAGAGGGCCGAATACACCGACATTATCCTCTCCCACCTGCAGCAGGCACCGAGTCCTCTCTTCCACCTCATGTGTGGGCACGACACTCCCAAACCCATCTTCATACTCTGTTGATAGCAATTATAACAGTAATAATAAATTTGTATTATTCAAAAACCTATAGGCAAAACGCTGGCTTATCTCCATGCAACCAAAGGAAAACTTCTGCTATCTTTAGGGTGGGGGCAAGTTTTTACGCAGTGGGTGTGGACAATTTTTTACAGGATGTTGCATTACTTCCTTTACATTCAGTACGCATGGGGAAAGAAGGGGAAGCGTGTAACTTCTCTCCTTACGGTGTAACTCAAAAAGCTAGGAGTAACCCTCCTTTTTTTCTTGTTTCTTTTCTTTTTTTTTTTTTTAATCTTTTTTAGCTTTTCATTAAGGGTTCATCTTTCGTCCTTCCTATCGTCCAACAACCCACTAAAAATTTCCAGCAGCTACATCTTTTCAGAGAAGCCAAATACAGTATGAAGTTTTTCCAAAAGATGAATGAAACAATCCATTGAAAATGTCATCAGAAGCCAGAGTATAATTTTATTTATTTTTTTGATCCTCGTTCAGAATTCATATGATTAGCATGTGGCAAACTGTAAAATGAAGTGGAACAAAAGCGCCTGAAATAAATTTCACCTTGACCTGATTTCCACTTGACTGAATTTCTTGTAGTAAACTGGTGACACATAGTGGATAAACAGTAACACATGTCTGCGCTTGAAAACGGGGAACAGATGGTAAACACACTGATAGAAGAACGGTTACACAAGAGCACGGTGTATAATTCTGAAAGGTCAAAGCCCCTGCAAGCCAAAACGAGTTTGATATGGAAAAGGGGTACATTGACAAGGAGTCAAGTGGGCACAGCTCGTGTAGGCGCAGCTTCCTTTCCTTCGGGGGTGTTTCTTTTGGATAAGACACCTGGTCACATCTGCCTTTTTAAAGTGACCTTCTGAGGTGTTACTTGCAGGAGTGCTGGTCCCGAAGCCTCTTACCCAGCGAAAAAATATCACTGGTTCAATGATTGCAATTGTGCCACTATTCTGAAACACACCTGTAGAGCAGCAGGGAAACATTCTTTTTTTAATGGTTTGGAATATATTTTGACCTTTGAGAGAGACTATCTTGCTGCCTCACGGCTTCTCTGGTGCAGACTATCTGCTGACCACGAACATTGTGCTGTGTTCAGCAGCAAAACAGAGCTCAGGAAGGACTCGGGAAGGCATCTACCTTTCAGTGTCTGTGATGTGTCCACTGGGCATGTGGGAAGGTTTACTCTCCTCATTTTGCATATCAGGATATCAATGCTTGCGTTGTCCCACGACCATCTGGGATAGAAGAATGAGCAGAACAGAGATCTCCTAAATCCTAAGCAATTCTCCAGTATATTGAACCGTCTGCCTTCTGGCAAAAGCACACTTGATTTGGTCAAGTTCTGTTGGGATGCAGAAGGAAAAGAGCTGATCTACCTCACAGAAAGATGAAGTATTCGTGGTCAGTAAGACCAAATAGAAGAGCTGGGAAAGGAAGATGAAAATCTGAGGAAGTGCTCATTAGCAAATGACGGAAGGAAGCTTCCAAATCTCCCTCCAGTAGAACTTCAATATTTTTAAGTCAAAGAAAAAAAAAAAAGGCTGCACATAGAATTGTAGAATCATAGAATCACAGAATGCCTAAGGTTGGAAGGGACCTCTAGAGGTCATCTAGTCCAACCCCCCTGCAC
>JAWLRI010001080.1:170413-199231 GCA_034781795.1 Crypturellus tataupa
CTGGGCAGCCTGTTCCAGTGCTCTGTCACCCTCACTGTCAGGAAATTTTTCCTTAAGTTCCTGTGGAACTTTGGATGTTTCAGTTTGTGGCCATTTCCTCTAGCTCTGTCAGTGGGACCACTGAAAAGAGGCCAGCCCCATCCTCCTCACTGCCTCCCTTGAGGTACTTATATACAACATATATTTTTTTTTTTCTGAGTGTCTAGAGTGTATCTTTTATTACAATTCAAAAATCTTAAATTTTACTGCTTAGAATTGCTCTCTAAAAAGGGAGAAAATAAGCAAAAAACAAAATCCTTTTTTTTTTCAGAATATAAAGACTTTAGTTTTCAGAACTATTCAAAGGAATTTTATTAAAATGTAATCCATGGTTTAACAGTTACTCTCCTTTAAAGTTGAGTTTTACTATTAAAAATATACCTAGAATGTTATTCCTAAACCATGTTTTTTCAATCAATCCTTGGCAGCAGACTATAAATTTAAAATTGAAGTTGCTGTGTTTAAGAACTCCCAGAAAACAGAGATGAAGTGAAAAATTAGGTGCTGAAGTCAGACATGTTGAATGTTCAGCATGTATCTGTTTTCAAGAATTAACAATGCCAAAGTCATTTCACTTGTGACTTATTTAACAGCTGTCTGCAATTCCAGATCCAAATTTAGTCTCTTATCACATCTTTTACTTTAGGGGCTACTTATTCCCTTAAAACAAAAGATGTCCAAGCCAACATTTTTTTTCTCCCAATCACATCAGATTACATTTCAGCTAAAGTGGGGATCTTGCTAGTGTCCATGCCAAACAACTGATATCTTCTGCCTCTCACCAATGTCTCAGAAATTTCTGTAGGGGTTACAGCTGCAGGGCTAAGGGTTTGAAGCCTCAATCTCATCAGTCTACAGCCTCTTCAGTACCTGGGCTAGACCAAGCCTGGCTCTTCCCTGTGCCCTTCTCTGATATCTGCCAGCACTGCAGACGCAGGCTGATTTTCTTCTCCTATAACCGAACAAGTGGAGTTATTTGCTTGTAAAGTATCTACTCTGGCGGTAGAGCAGGATTATCAAGCCCTCAAATATCATTTGTCCCTGTCTCCAAGGTTACATCTTAATCACAAGCATTTACCTCCTGTGTTTGTATTGCTCTTTTATATCTTGACAGAATTCCATGGAATTTGTTTCTTTGAAAATGGTTGGATGTTCTGCTTGTATCCTGAGACTGTTGCCATCTTCAGCTTTTCTGCATTCAGTTGCATGGGAATACTTTGCCCTCAATCTGTAGAGTGGAATTTCTAGAGTTGGCACAGAGCTGCTTTGTTTCACCTCAGAAAAGGGTGAAATGCAGTGCAGCCTGCTCCCTTACAAAACCTGTAATAGGTTAAGTGATTTATCCTAAATCAAGATGCTATGGTAATATTTCATGCATCTATCATTATACACGTAGGTAGATACATACAATGTTTATTTCTGATCATTCTGAAAAATACATTTTCCATCAGAAGTACTGCTGGTAGAATTAACCCTAGGATAGGGAGGGAGATAAAATAAAGGACCTCTTGAGGTTTACTCCTGTCCAATTCTATACTTCTCTCAAGGTCCCCCAGGCTTATTCTTACATAAGTAAGTAAATATTTTGATATCTTTCACAAATATTGTTTTTTCTCTTATTAGTTGAGCTTGTGGAGATAGGGGAACAAATTCACTTTTTATAACATAAATGATGGTTCTTTTGCTATCCTTGGACTACTCCAAAACAATCAATATCATTGTTTTCCTAATTTTTCAATAAAATCATATATCATTTCCATATGTAAATGGAAATGAGATGAAGCTCGGAATCTGTTTGCAATCTCACGAGATCCCAAATCATCAATTTGAACTCAAATATTCTAAAAGGTCAATTTAAATCTCCTGATTCATGATGTATCTATGATAGCAACTAGTATAGTGTAATAAAGGTAGGTTGGTAGATCAAGATAATTGATATTGAGAATTTGGTGTCCAAATTATATATGTTCCAGGGGCTTCACCTTAGACTAACTCTAGTCTGGACCCAGGGTGTTAGCGTCCATTAACAAGTGACGGGCCTGAGTGAAGTCCTAAAAGTCATCTTCTAATTTAGCATCGATAAGCAGTCCAGTACTCTGAGCCCAATTTGTGCCATGAACTGAACTACAAAAAAAAAGGAGAAAACCAGAAAAGCTATTTCAAAAGAACACTTGATCTAAACTGAAGTGCATAAACATTAACTGTGTCTGTAACCACATATCTAACCTGCAAATAATGGATATCAAAGAGCTTTTTGATAGTTCACTGGCTGAAATGCATTTGTGCAGAGAAGATGCTAAATTGGAGAACAGATCAATATAAGTGTAGATTTATTTCTGGAGGATTTAGGAACACGGTGTTTGCTGACTTGATAGCTTATATGCATGTGAGAGATCAATTGATTGTCATTAACAAAGTAGTCAGCACATCGTAAGAATTCAGATGTTTTTCTGACTCATCTGAGAGATCAAGTTTAATATTAACAATCAAGCATTAATAAGTAATTTACACAGCTCTAATTTCAACCCCAGAACCTTTTTCTAAGAACAGATAATCTGAGCATGAATTCAGCATCTTTATTCAAGAAAGAAATTAAGCCCTCCTAGATACTGAAGATAGAAACATTTACTTCAAGGTAAGGGTATACAGAAAGGATTTCCTCAAAGTTACAGAATAGAAAGGGTTTTTGGAGTCACACATGTTGATAGTTATATGTTTTCATATTTATTTAACAACATATTAAATTAAACTTGCTTTTATATTCATACCTTTATTATATGAAACCTGGAAATGTATTGTGATTTTTTTTCTCATGAATGACATTTAAAAGACAGGATCACCGAGGCCATCTGAGCCCTGCTCTTCCAGAACTATTTATTAGTTTTGTCTCTAAAGGTCAGCAACATAGGGTAAAGTTCCTGGATCTTTTCTTTTAAAAATATCATGCCACTTATTTTTATTAAAAGGAAGGTATTTCAATTTCTTTTAGTACAAGGTACTAATTTTTAAGCGTAAAAGATACAAATAATTTATAAATAAATAAATATCATTATCAATAAATACACATTATTATAAATAAATAAATATTATATTAAATAAATAAAAAATGTAAATGGGTTTCAAGTCCACTAGTTGTTTTATAGATAGACTATGTTATCAGAGGAAGGAACATGATACTGAATGGCAGTATTTCTGTTCAATACTGGTAAGTCCCATCTGTGCATCATACGTCTCTGTGGCAAGGCTGAATGAAACATCATTTTAGGCATAAGCTTACAGTAAGAAATATTACAGCAGTCTTGTGTGGCCACATAAGGACCACATTTGGGTTTTGGTAGCTACTGCATCTTTGCAATCCAGTCTGGACATAGACAGAAGTCAGAGCTCACTAAGTAGTAGCAGTAACTGCAAGAATATGCAAGAAAAACACACATTTTGGGAATCTCCCAGGTGAAAGACAGAACAGTGTAAGAAGGTCTGACAAAGATTACAAAAAATCAGGACCAGGCATTAAACTTAGGTTTAGGAGGGGGTTGGGATAATTCTAGAAGTGGATGAGGCAGAAACTCTCCAGACTTGTACACTTCAATCCAGATCACATCTGACCAATTTAAGCAGCTGCTTGTGTCTCCAAGCCACTTATTTTATTTACTGGGGACTGTAGTGAAGTACAACCAGAGTGCAGCTTGCTGCACCTGATCACAAGCATGCTTGTGATCAACTTTCCTGCAGGAACCTGCAGGAAGTAAAAAATCACCTACATATTCTCTGCTCATGCAAATTATCATTTCTTCATTTATTTTGCTAGGATTACTCTGTTTGATTATACTATATCCTTATTTTATTTCCCAGGACAATATGTGCTTCATGAAAATACTGGAGTTAGTGGAGTTACAGGACTTGCATTCCTTCCATTAAACTAGGTTAATGTAGGCTTCCCTACTATGATGTCAAAATCCATTGCCCTCTTCCTCTACCCTTAAAACTGTCTCTACAACCTTAAGAGCTCAGGAGAAACTACTACCTGTAAATTTTCCCTTGGAGCAAGTTGAGTCAGTTTTACTTAAGAAGCAATGTATTCATATCAGGAGTGTATCAAGTGATGATTTTAATCATCCTTCAATCCTTTTTCTCCAACTTGTTTACAATATTCTTAATCACAAACAATGCCCATTCTTAGACCTAAAATTGAACATTATAGCAACAGATCCCCATAAGCTGCTGAAAGCTTTCACACTTATTTAAGGCCTTTTAAATTCCCTATCTCCAATTTTGAACTTCCCTTAGATAAATTTTAAGGAAACAGCATGTACTGGGACAAAGCATGAAGGAAACAAACTGTAATTCTGTCCAGATTTCATGTAATTCTTTATGTTGTTGAGGGTACTAAGTCCCAGGGCTTGCTTTGCTTAATTAGGCTTCTCCTTTTCTATCAATATGAAATCTACATCGGGACCCTTAAGCATGTGTATCGATATTTTGTGTTTACAGTGTAATTTAAGTAGATCAAAGAAATGTCTCTTTGTAAACATTGATAAAACCCCCTCAGTCTTCTCCAGTCTGAACAGTCCCAGCTCTTTCAGCCTTTCCTTGTATGAGGGGTGTTCCAGTCCCTTAATCACGTTTGTAGTCCTCCACTGAACTCGCTCCAGTAGCTCCGTGTCTCTCCAGTATTGGGGAGCTGAGGACAGTATTCAGCGTTCCAGATGTAGCCTCATCGGGGCTGAGAGGGGTGAGGGATCAACCTCCCTTGACCTGTGGTCAAAGGTTTGCCAAAGTCCATAGACATGTCTGGGAATAGCAGGTTGCTATTTTCCAGTCAGAAAATTCCAGTAAAGAATTTCAGTGTCACGGTAAATTAAAGAAACTACAGATCCAGACATTGATAACAACCACCATATGTTCAGAATTCTTAAATATTGAAAAAATTCAATATTTAGCATTTGAGCTTGGGTAAACATTTAGTTTCATGGTATTTTCCAGACACGAGTGGACTATCATTTTATTTTTTATCATTTTTAGGAGCATTACATCTTCAGATTTAATCCTATCCTGTCTTTCCCATTGCTGTCATTCTTATATGAGAAAAATGAAAAGTGAAAAATGAATGCACTTATGAGATCATCGTTATGGTAGTTGTATGAAGTAAAGCACAAGACACTACTTAGACATGTGGAATCAAAATATTTATTATTCAATATATTGATAGAATATCCCAAAAAGGCTTTTATTCTATATTGTCTACCTAGGATCTTTAAAACGGTTAAAAAAGTTTGATTTATCGTTAAAGAACAGTTGAAAAGCTCTTCTGTTTCTAATAAACTCTTACTGAGCTTTATTATTAGGATATTTAGCCACTTTCTGCTCTAATTATTGTATTCTAGTCCCATTTACTATGACAGCTACCTTCAACAAAAGAAGAAAGAAAAATATGTTCTTTAGTCTGTAGAAAGCAATGGATATTTACTGAAAACAAACACCTTGTTTAGATAAAAATGAAACTAATTTAATATGCATGTATATATATAACAACAGTTATTTTTGTAACTCCTTCTGATATTCCAAAATCTATCTATCTTTATTATTAAAAAAATGCCTTTGGGTATTTTCTTCATTTAATGCTAACAAAATCAGACACACCTGGACCTTCCATATAACGATACATTTTTCTCCTGATGACCTGTGATGATGAACTGTGAACTCAGAAATAAATACTTTGTCATTAAATATTTCACCATGACATCTACATAAGCTCTACTTAAGGAAAGCATGTGTTGCAGGAAATATGCTACCATTCTAAATAGTTTTCCTCCTTGCCTCTCTTCTTCCTCCCTCTTTCTCTGATTACAATATGGATATGATTCTGCATGATTTACAAATACTATAAATAACAGGACAAATAAAATGTCTGCCACAATTATAAAGAAATCAAACGTGTCCAAAAATAAAGCCCGACTAAAATCCTGACTTCTTTAGTGGGAAAGATAAAGAGCTGCCATAGGAAAAAGATAAGTATGTAAGTGGATATATCTGAAAATGAACTAAAACTATTAAGGGGCAGAGCAGCTGCCTTTTGAGGAAGGACTGAAGCAGATGAGGTTCCAATCTGGAGAGCCCAAGACTGAGGCAGGTTATAACCAATGTTTGCAAAATCGTATAGAGTGGAGAAACAGAATGTGAAACTGTTCTCCTGTTCTCACAATTCAATGATAAGTTGGTGTAGGAGACTGTAAAGGGAAGTGGATATCAGTAGCAAATAGGCAGGGCTGCACACTAATGAAACAGGTCTGGATGCTGGGGAATATGAAAGTGGTAGACCACAGAAAGTCCACGTTCAGTAATTCTCCCATATAGCCATGCAAGCTGCTGATGGTGTGGCTGGACCAATGCTCTGGCTCAGTAGAGTGTTTCTTACATTCTTATTTCATACACAGCAAATGCTGGCATTAAATTGCTTGGTTATCCATTATTTTTATGATTTCTGAACCCTAATTAAAGTGGCCATAACAGTTTGCAGGAATCCAGTTAAGGGAACCCCATGGTAGAGAAGTGAAACCGTGTCAATAGCTCATGAGATTTCCCTGTTGTAGCTCCAGTACCTTGTGATTTTCTAGGGCAAAGTACAGATGTATAGGGTCACACCAAATATCTAACACAGTTGTCTAGTACATAATCTCTTTTGCCATTTCTGACAAATTCTGCACTACTAAGTGCTGTTGTAAAAATTGTCTACATTGTGTGTATTTTATGGTATATAATAATCTTCACAAATATATTAAAAAGTTATAATAAATTAAAATTGAGCAGAACCACAGTATTTTCCTCATTGTGACTTTACCTCAATTCCTGCATTCAAGAAGAGAACGCAAACATGAAAAGGGAGGAAAAAATCCTAGGCTTGAAAGTTATTTGGACATGTTTTTGAAAGATTTATTGCAACACTACATAAAAGCATAAGAATCATGTCTGCAGGAAATTAGCTATGCATTCCAAGAGACTTCTAAAGTGGAAATTTAGGACTAACTCTTCTCTAATCTACTCTATGAAAACACAATGCTACAGAAACTTCCTGCCTTTCATCCAATTCACTTAAATAGAACAAAACTTGACAAAGAACATCTTATTTAATCTTCACATGCACTAAATGTGTCTGTCAAAGATCAAATTACTTACCTGTTGGCATCTCCAAGTCTTAAGGGAGGGTCTATAGAGGCACTTCTCAAAGAAGATCTTGGTTTTGTCCATCAGAGGTCTTTTTCTCTTTGTGAGTTAGTCTCTTTATCACTGCTCAATTGGTGTTACAGTCCTTTGCAATAAGATACATAAGCATGTAGCTTTTTCTTATGTCCATAATGAAAGGAAAAGGAGCTAAACGGAGTTAGAATAAGTTGGGTTTTAATCAGATTTGATGGTGTAGCAGGGATGAAAGCAATGAAAAGGTAGAAGTTCAGAGTACTGGTACTGTCATAGCATCAGTGTTCCCCCCGGTTCACTGTGGCATTTTGGAGCAGCCCTGTTGAGCCACAGCACCTTGCAGCGCTTCTGTTGCCCTGAACACTGCTCTGGTCCAGGGCAGTGACAGGGCTGTCTACACCCGCCAGCACTGCTGCAGTGGGGACACTGCCGAGCTGACTCAACACTCCCTTCCCTCCACCGGTGGGTGCCTTTCCTTCCTCTCTCCAGCAAAGTGCTGGAGACCAGCTTTTATCTTCGTATGGGTTCCACAGGGTCTCTGCGTGGTAGAGGAGGAGGGGATGGATGTGAAGGGAGGGAATGTGCCTTGTTGAGTCATTTATAGGGAATAAGGGAAGCAATGTCCCAGAATACTGTCATGCAGCTTGTAATGGAACTGACCACATCTGAGAATGTGACCAGCAGATCAGAACTTTTGCAATCTTCTGAGATCTCTGAAATGTTGTGAGCCATCCCTCCTTCTGATGTATCTCTCCATCTGCTTCCCAGACCGTTTCCCAAAAGATTTGATAGTTTCAAAACAGATGATAGTACTGAAAAGCCTTTTACAGGTCTCAATATTAGAGGAGACTCATATTGCACATTATTTTTGATTACAGACTTAATCTGACTTACCGTAAAATGAAGTGAGGTATCTTTTGCATTGTAAGCTTCAGAGGTGGCTTTTATGTTGCAGATCTAGGGGCCCACCTCCACGATAATTTTATAACTCATGGTAAAATTTTTCTGGATCTTATTTCCCTCTTTCCCCAAGCGCAGATGGTGCACATGCTTGCACCGAGTCCGGCCCCACAACCCATAGGAACAGAAGGACACTGCACCTGCGTGGCAGACCTCCAGGAGCAGTTCCTTGGTTCTCTCTGAAGTCATGGAGACAGGCACATGAGTGCGAAAAAGAGCACAGACAGAAGATCCTTTACAAGATAATGCCATATTTTCTACTTTCCAACATATAGCAACTGAATATACTTGTCTTGTAACCTATACTTGTCTTGTAACCTGCACAGTTATTGCTTTCTGTGATACTGTTCTCTTAAATTTCCACTGAATTATACACCTACACAAGAAAACCTATCACAAATTTTGCTTCGGAAGTTCCTAAAAAGCATTAGAGATGCCAGGTGTAAAGGTGACCTGTAGACTGTAAACAGTCTAACTAATGGTTTAAAAGTTATGCTTACTACAATAGAGCTTTTCTCCAATGTATTATTGCAAACTAGTTTCTCTGCTTTAACATCTCCCTGTTATTAGTGTGACATTAGTGTACATGACCCTGATGTAACTATGTTGTAGCGCAGCACCGATCATGTAGCCTGCAAACATTTTCATAGCATTTTTCAGAAACTTGGCTCCTGTATCAGAAGCAAAACCAGTCTATCACAGTGAGAATGAAAACTAGTTGCCACAACCATACAAGCACAGTACGATATTCTCTGTGAACTGCCTGAGCTTGTTAGGGGCAATTTCAAGCAATTTATGTCTTCTCTTTTTAGTTAATGTACTCTTTTCAAGTCAGACTGTTAATTTGTTGTAGTCATTGTCATCAGTCTGGAGAAGGGACCACATAGGAATTTAGACTCTAAAGCAACCTTGGCATGACTTATTTGTCAGGACCCATATGTGGCAGGTTAAAATCAGAAGGTTTGTATTTGCTACTGAACAAACTTACAAGCTAGTTACCACTAATGCAGACCATTCCTGTTAAGAGAGAAATTCCAGATATGTCCTGGGGCAGTCTAGATGAGCTGGATGGCTCCATATAAAATGGTAGTCTGGGACTTTGGAAAGCTGACTTCTATATGCTCACACCACACATGCAGCGATGGTATGCTATAAAGCACTAGCAGAGATGGGAAAAGATTAGATTGCAAGATTTATGATATAATGCACATGATTAAATATAACTGGCTCCCATCCAGTTTTGTGCACGACAATCAGCAGCAGGCTAGGATGACTGAGTAACAGATGGCTAGTATAGATGCTAGAAAGGTTTGTGTTTAGGAACCCCATGATAAGCCAGCTAATCTACTTTGCAGATGTCCTTGCTTCTGTAGCTGTTTTCTTTAGATGTCCTTGAAAATTCAAAATCTGATCCGAGGCCACTCCTAGATACACCTGATGTGACTTTGTGCTTTGCATAGTGTCCACAGAGTGGCGAACCCAGTGTTAGGTGTAAGTGCTGCGAAAATATAGGATGGCTGTACTTGATGGAAACCTGCTACTGGTTATAACATAAGGTCAGATTGCTCATATCAGCAATCAGACTTACACCTAAGGCACACCGTGACTGAGCTGGAGCACTTAGAAATGGATTTTTTTCTGCATCTTAAAATAATTGAACCTTAAGAAAGTGATATATTTAGTCAGTGTGAGAATGGAAAGTCCATTGGCTACGACAGCCGGTATCCAATTCAGTATCCTGACAGAATCTTAGGCTTTCTGGGGCTAGCAGCACTTTAAGTAAGATTGCAAGAGATGAGGGAAAAGTAGCAAACAATAAAACTATCAGTTTGCTGCACATGAGATGCCGAAAAACGAAAGTTGGTTCTAAAAATTCTGGCCTTTTCAAGTTACAAGACCTCATCCAAACAAAGGAAAAATGCGCATAAAGAGTAGAGGTGCAGCTAAAGCTATTGACACAGAACGAGCAGTGTTTGTGATGCTAAGCAGACTATCTTAAGTTAGGACAGTGCCACACGCAATGTTATTTTACAAAATTTTGCAGGAACATGTTGCTGCCAATGTGCTTAAGTATTTGTTCAGAAAGGGGATAACAAACTGTAGATACATGCAAACATTGGCAGCTCTTCACCTATTTAGATAACACAAGGGCATAAAAATGGCATTGGTACTAGTGACTGAACACTGAATCCTATGTCATTTAAATGTTTCTGCTTGGATACTGCAAACTTTATCTATAGCTATAGAATTTTACCTTGCTATTTAAGCACAGTAGTCCTTTTCTACAGATAGTTTATTGAAAACAGGTCTATGAGATATAACATAGAATCATAAGGGTTGGAAGGGACCTTTGGAGATCACCTGGTCCAACCCTGCTGCACACACAGGGTCACCTGGATTACGTTACATAGGATTGCGTTCAAGAGAGTTTTGAATACCTAGAGAAGGAGATTCCACAACCTCTTTTGGCAACCTGTTCAAGTGAAACATGAACATGTATTCCAGTACTTACATTTGGGTATTTGCTAAAGATTTCACTTATATTTTCTATTTGGAGAACATACAGAGAAGCAAAATCCAAAATTTAAAAAGCTCATAAACAAGGGCTTCTAGGTTTTTTTTTTATCCTTCTTGTTCTTTATTGATGATCGAAAGTGTTGCTGCAGGGTTTTACACTAAAGAGAAAAATTGTAATACAATACTATTTATCCTCTAATATCAGGAACAGAAGCTGTTCCAGCCAGCACTTTTGACAGAAATAATAATTTTTCCTTGGGGTTATAATGATGATTTGATGACTGAAAGGAAAACTACCATGGGACTTGGAATGCTCCTAGAAAGTGATTTGGATAGAATATGAAATTATAACATGAAAATCTTCTAGACAGCACTGTAAATATATTAACAGTTAAATCTTAGCAATTTTTATCAATTTGTTAAGTTATTTCTCTCTGAATAGATGGTTTCAGATGTATCCCTTGTTTTATATTTACCAGGACTGGTGTAAATTAGGGCTACTTTCTGGTAGCCAAAAGAGAACTAAAACTATGCTCTCACTAATAAAAATCCAAGCGTAATACCAATTCAGATGATCTTGTGAGAAGATGTTGCTCAGCAATTGTTTTACTCAAGTGTAAATGCAGAAAAAAAAGCTTCTCTGTTGGAGAACAGAGAAGCAGAGAAAGCAGGGAGCTTCAGAAAAGTTTGCAAAAACTTGTGTTGTCTGGCTTGGGGGTGGAGTTCTCAGCTGAGGGCTAAGAAAGTGTTTGTTTCTTCTTATGTGAAAAAAAAGAGAAGGATTTTGTACATTTTTGCCAGATCCCTTAGCCTCAGAACTTGGTAGGGGGCATGGCATTTTTCTGCTATTTCAACCACATTAGAGGTGCATATTTCTACTATATTTGTGCCTTTTACTGCTAGAATTTAGTAGTAGACTAAATAGTGACATTGTTTTTATTATAACTGCAGTTGCTCCAAAGATACCTAACTAACACCATTTTCTCTCCTAGTTGAAAGATCCCAACAGAAAACAACTTGCTAGCCATTCTGGTTAGAAAGGCTCCTGCTGTAGCTTTGTAATAACATTTTCACACAGCATCCTTCACCATGTGCCTAGGTGTGCATACACCCTTGAAGCATGAAGGAAAAGAGCAGTTGCCTACTCTTTGTGTAACACAAAACAATTGAAGAAAGTAAGTCATATTAAGTCATTATTGTAGTATTTTTGGGTGGGTATATAGTTGAAATCACAGTTTCCTGAGCCAAACCAGCACACAGACTTTGAATAAAATAGCTTCTTACTTAGAAGCTAGTCCAGATTAAACTATCACCACTATCTTACAAAAAGATCATTCAGATAATGGAGCCTTGGCAATTGATACAGACCATGAATTGGTCCATGGTTTATATTCTGAATGTATCTAAATTTCTACCCAACTCAGTCTCTCTCTTCTAGTCTACCTCCCTGGGGAGGGATTCTCTTCAAGGGAACCAGGTTTTGGCTGTGTTAAAGAGAATTTCCTCAGAGCTTGCAAGGAGAGTCTTCTGACAACTTAGCTGCTAGTAGGTGCAGCAGCCTAAAATTTCCGCTGAAGAACACCGTTGCCAGAACCCATTGCACAATATTCTTAAAACAAGCTTAGTTAGAGAAATGGACTCTCCTCTCCTAGAGAAGAGCGATGTTTAATAATCCATAACGTTACTTCTTGCAGAATAGTTATTATTCTTTCTTATTTCTCCTAGTTTGATGACCTGTGTAAAGGCCCTGGCAATTTTTTCTTCAAAAACATAGGAAAGCCCTATGTGAGGATGAAAAACCACTGAAATCTCCTTTTAAGAGTTTGGATCAACGATCTACAAGAAACCTCAAGAGGTAGAACAACAGCATGAATCCAGATTTCCTGACTCCTGTCAAAGGCCTTGGAAATCAAACCATCCTTCTTCTGCATTTTTCCATCAAAGGAATGGCCCTGCCAGAGGCTGTTTAACATAAGATGCACAGGCAGAGGCGTTGTGGTTAGTCTCAAGCAGCCTACATAAGTAGCCAGAGAACCAGGTTGAAGAGGAGGAAGTTTAAATCTTTGGAATTTTAGGGATAGGCAGAGAGAGCACAATTAGCAAAGCATTACTGAGACCTACAAGTACACAGTTGTTTATCTGCCATGCACAAAATGTGATTTATTGTTGGAGTTCGTAATTCCACAAAATCCCCAACAATTTTTGGTTTTAACATCTGAAGTGACCTTGGTTTCACAGCATAGATTTGTTCATGATTTACTGAGAAATTTGCCCCTCTGAGATCTGTTACAGGCAGGTATGACTTTTTGAGGAAGTTTGTAGTCTGGCTCAAAGTTTTGTTTATTTCTTCTTCAAAGCTGGAAAAATCACGCAGAATGCAGCCTGCCTCCCTCAGTATCAGAAAAGGTTATTTTATTTCTTGACCATGACCATGAACATCTGATTTACTGTACCAGACATAGCTTTTGTCTTACCAGCACTTGCCTTCAGAAGATAAGCTTTTCATTTTCTCAGTACCTGAAATATGATGGGAACACAATGTCATGAAAAAACATAACAAATTTTATTCAGATTAGGAGTGTTGAAGTGGTTCTCCTGGTTTCCCCTCTAAATGTGCTTTGGTAAGCAGCATTTCCAGCACTCCTGGAATTGAATTGTGTGTGGATGAAAGTAAACAGCAACTTACTCCTAGGTTTTACCGAGTGTGCTACAGCAACCAGTGGGCATTCCGTTCACTGGACCAGACTAGTGATGGACTGAAGTAAAAACCCACAAATACATATATAGTGTGGAAATCATGTCCTCAGCAGCAAGGAAGGTTTTATGCTACAGATCCACTCCTAATGAGCTGCACTACTACTTAATGTAAGCACAGTCAATATGTTCTTTGACTGTCAATATGATATTTACCTGAATCGATGTAGAAAAGCTATAAATTAATTACCTTTATGGAAAGAGTGACTTTCAATTTACCTTGTTAGCAAAGCACAGGAGTCTTAGATTTGATGAAGCTGTTCACACATAAGGATACACAGTTCTGGGTCATGTTATTTAATAAGGACTGGATTAAAAACTGTACATTAGATTGCCAGACGTAACAAAGGAGCTGAGACCATCTCCTTGGTGATAACTAAGACTAAATAGTAGCATTTTATTGGTAGAATTGATTCAGGAACTATATACTTCCAGTGTCAACAGCTTATCTAGAAGAATATTTCCTAGATTTTTCACCAAATGTGGAAGAGCGCTGCTCAGATCTTCATGGTACCTCAGCAATTGCCTGAAATTACAAGTTTGAGATCTGTAAGGAGAAAATTGTACTTAAAAAGCAAGCCAGCCTTTTTAACTCAACTTTACAAAGTGGCAGAGAAATAACTTTGACATATAGACTGCATGCAATGCATGCGATGAATTTCTCTAAATGTATAACATGAAAGGTTAAATATATATACATATTTTTTCCAGTGGTCCTCTTTATCAAAGTAAGTTGGGCTTGGTGCAGAGATTTGTCTAGTAGTGTGACAGTAGTACTGGAGTTCCAGTTGTAATCAGGACATCACGATCATTTAGGGAGCACAAAGATTATTTATAAGTGTAAGAAACGTTCCCTGTATCAATATCTTCGATCTAAATAGACCAAACAAAGAAAACACTGGAGAGGAAAGAAATTCAGTCTGATGATGTACTGAAGATAAGTTGCAGAACCAGCTTTTCTGATAAATTAGTTTTTGCTATGCACAAACGCAATAAGAGCAATCAACTGGTCATGACTCCTTTTCAGCTTTTGTCTCGCAGTGCTATTCCCTGTCAACATCTGCCTTAGATTAATATTCCTTAAACATAAGAGTTGTGTTTAATTTTTTTTTCATCTGACTCTAGTTCACATTAATTTTGTAATGTGGCAGGGTATAACACCGTTATACTTTTTTTACAGCTTAAGATTGTATATTATTAGAATTTTATCAGTTGTGTTGGAGACTTTCTGAGGACGAACTGTTCATTTCTCCATTTTACTCAGGCTCCTGTCATTCCACTTGTCTCTGATTTTTGGAGCACAATTATATCATCCCTTCCTCCCGAGAGCCGGTAATGTAACCAGATCATGTATAAAGAGGGTACAGCAAGGCCCTTCCTTATAGAAATATATGCCTCTGAATGCCCAGGCAGCCACAAGTTTTCAGGCCATGGTAGTAACCAACCCTCCAAAGGACGGAGAGGCGGGAGGCTGGTTTTGGCAGCTGTTGCAGCCCCAGGGCCCTGTTGTGCTCAGCAAGGATTTCACAGCTCCACATATTTATCCACAGTGATTCTATTTTCGCTTCCCTGTGCTTATGAAAATAGAACTCAGAGCTACATTTCCAAGGGTAGTATCTTATGGGCTTTTTGACACACATGAGTCGTGACATTTGTGTTATATGTAACCCAAACCTAACCAGCAATACATGCAAAGCAAGGAATAAGCCACTAGAGCAGGAAGAACTATTATCAGCACGTGATTGACTCAGCAAACGTTTCCCTCTTTCTCTTTATGAATTACCTATCAGTCCACGTTGGATGGCTCCCAAGCCCACACAAGTGTTCCTAGTGACCACGGCACACCTCTGGCATGAGAATTTCAGGGAGCACATAATTCTGACAGCTTTGCATCCTATAAATATCTTTGCAGATAAAGTGAACATGAAGTTTCACAGGAAGAGTTTCACAGGAACTTTCAGTCCAAGTTGCAACCAGTATCTAACCAAATTCTCACAGTTACTTATTTGTGACATTTGCTATCTACAAAATGCAAAAATAATTATACAAGAATCATGCAGACTTTTTTTTTCTAAAAGACTGAAATGTTATGAAGAACTTGCAAATGTCTATCTTCACCCACAGTACTGAAGAATGTCTTGGCTAATGTCCCTTTGTACAGAAGTAATGCAATTAAGTGTTCTTACTGGGGCTAAATCTTACAAGACACATTAAAATATTTCCATGTGGCACTTTGATATTTGAAATAAAAAAGCTTCTGTCAATGACACTGACTTTGTATTATAAAGTGGCATTGGATACAGTGTGTGCTATTTCAATAAAACACTCATGCTTTTCAGCATGGATTTTTTTTATTTCTCAATTAAAATAAAATAAATTATCATATTCGCCTCATTTATTAGTTGTGTTTTCAGAATATTAGGCTATTTGGAGCTACAGCTGTGATATTAGGGAGCCAGAAATTTGCAATCTGATACTGTCGATCTGTCTCTCTCCCTCAACTAACTCACAAACTCTTCCCACAAGATCTGGAAAGAAGCTTGTTAGGAGGAGCAAAGATAATAAAAATAAAGAGTAGCAAATGGAAACAGTTCAACTAACCACAAATGTAGCTGATTAGAAAATTAAAGTGTCCTATTCTCAGAAAACTTCTGTTCTTGGAAAACAGCGGGGAAGCAGAACAATTCAGTGTGTTTGTTATTCATTGCCTCCATTTATTACTTTAAATTAACTATTGCATTTTTTTCCTTGTGTCATAAGTCCAAGCAAATATCAGAGTACAGTGAATGAACCACCCAACATTAAATATGCAAGCTGGGTCAGCCTTTAATAGTTGACTCTCCAGCATCTAGACCTTAAACATACAATTATACAATTAATATGCTTGTTTACTCACATACTTCTGGAGACTTTTCAGCCAGCAGCCATCAGACATTTGCAATAATACTATACCCAGCCAAGCTGGAGTCTGATGACTGGTTCTTGCTGCCCTAAGCCAACTCCAGCATAAAAAAATGAAACACATTATCATTCCTCTTTATTTGTGTCTGGGAAGTAAGTAATATAGTATAAGTCTATTTAACCTGGAAATATTTGTGTTGTTATTATGTGTGCTATATATAAATGAAAGGTAGCTAGTACAGCAGTGGTTGGAAGGCATTCTGATATTCCTTCAATTTTTGATTTCATGGACATTTCTAAATAACACCAAATGTTAATTATACTTGGCATTAAAACTGCACTTATTCTCTACCCATATGATTTTAATTATTTTTCTTGGAACATGCAAATGTCCACCCTGGAGAGGATAGAATTAAGATCAAGGAGGCTTTAGTCCAGCTTGAGAAGTATGGTTGCACAGTCTCTACATGAAAATTCAGGCACTGATCCAGACTATTTTAATTTTATTATAATTTTTACCCACATTTGAAAGCTTTCTGCAAGCCTATGTAGAAGCTGTTATTCCATTGGTCATTCCATTGGTCTCTTCAACTAACTGTAAGATGTCAATTCCAGTGTTATTAGGAAGCCTTGACTTGAATTTTCACACACTTCTCTTAAGATAGTGCTTAGCGCATGAGGCCCAAACTGTGCCCCTTGGAAGAGTATTAGCGTTATTCAGAAAACAGCAACTTTCAGAAGCATGTGCTTTACTTCTTACTGGAATTAAAGCTGAGATCCATCATCTGAACAAGACCTATCTATCTGAAATATCCAAATGTCATGCTATGTCACTGTCACCGTGCACACTTTGATCTATAAAAGGAGATGTTTCAATCAACACTAAATAGCAGCTGTCTTTAATGGATTTAAAGATAGAATAGACTATTTCAGCTATTATATTGTGTCATCTTTAAAATCTCAGTACTAGGAGTGGCAAGTAGTAACTGTAAGATATATAGGATGGTATGAAGTGAAGTTGAACTATTTACCTCAATAGGGAAGCAAAAATAACATCTGAGATGAAGTCCGGAGATTCTGAAAATAATTTCTTTATTCTAAACAGCCATTTAAAAACTGCTGTTTGACATGATCATGAAGTTCCTATTTTAGAAAAAAAAAATCTGACACATCAAAGTTTCCAAGTTTTGACCAGCAGTGCTTGGGAATCACGAAACCACTAGCTGAATGTCAACTCCCACTTCAACACGGTAGGTTAGAGAGCAGATGTAGATATGTAGGTGAAAGAATATCAGATTGCTGTGGTGTTGGGGTGCAATGTTATAACCTTTGTTTATTGTTTGTTGTATAATCTAGGTGTCAGAGTTTGCTTTTTGGAAAGAACATAATCATCTCAAGCTATTGTTTTAATTCCAAACAATGGTTAAGAGCTAAACTACTCACACACATCTGTGAAAAACAGTCAATATTTACAATATGGGGATCTCCAGTATGGCTGACAAAAGCTCGAAATGTCCCATGACTGAAAGGGAAGCTCAAGCAATCCAGACATAAAGTAAAAAAAGAAGTTGTAACTGAGGAACCTTTCTGAGGGAGATTTTGCACCTTCTAGGTATGTTTCAGACATATTCCAGGGAAGATGAGAGTTTATTCCAGCCTGATAATCCAAACACAGAGGAGGGATTGCAGTACCTCCCACAAGG
This sequence comes from Crypturellus tataupa, assembly GCA_034781795.1. Classification (NCBI taxonomy): domain Eukaryota; kingdom Metazoa; phylum Chordata; class Aves; order Tinamiformes; family Tinamidae; genus Crypturellus; species Crypturellus tataupa. Next base: position 188,482 of record JAWLRI010001080.1, read on the forward strand.
GACTGGAGTGGTCACAGAAAGAAGTTATCTTCGCTAAGGAGTACCTTGCACTAGAGACAACAGAAATTATCATGCTCTTCTCGTGCTTCACTCTTTCACTTTTGTGCCTAGGGGAAGCAAATAAATGTTTTCTCCCTTGTCCTGTTCATTGACTTCGTCTTTCATTTTATGATGGATGCAAACTTTCGTTCTTCCTTGAAAACTCCTTGTTATCCCCTTCCCTCCCTTACTCTTCTCTCGTGCTTCTGCTCTCTCTTTTTCTCTGTGCTTTCTGTCATTTGTGTGTGTGTGGCGCAGGGGCAGGGGGGACACAAAAGCAAACACAACCCTCTTCCTGTTTGCAGCCATCTCCATCAAATCTGCCATTATGGCTTCTTCTCTTTTCATGAATTATTGCTGTTCTGCACAGTGTAATCTATTTGCACAGTGTAATCTATTTGTTGCCTTCCTAAATGTACTGGTCAGAGGCACACAAGAAAATTGCTTTTACTATACAAAACATCATCCTAATGACTTTTCTTCCCAGAGGGAGAGGGAGAAGAGGGAGAATTTTCTGTTTTCCTGCTCCCAGCTTTATCTGCTTTAGGATCAACTATTCAATCCAAGCTTAATGAAGTAATTAGGTCATTGAGAGATGGTTTCCCAAGGGCAGGGCCTTTGAATTTTTCTGTTCTTTCTTAAATGCAGAGATGTTATCCAATATAGCACAATCCCTGCAAACAATGTTGTATAATGCAAATTTAATCCCTATATAACACGCACTGAAGCAAATCCTGATTATTCAAATTAAACCTAGCAGTATTTCAGTATCTCTCCCAATTTCATTTTTTTTTCCCTATTGATGCTGAGATCCAGAAAGGTTCTTTTTCTTGTAAATCTTGTTAAGTTCTTATTTTTTTTCTCAGTAATATGTAGACTGTGTACAACAGCCCAATTAAATAATTTTTCACTACCTAATTTAATATGTCATGACAATAAATCATCATACTTCCTAAAAAACAGTGTGCACAAAATTGTATATACAGACAGATGACTGCACAAAGTGGTCCAATTGTAAGTTGCAGTACCAGTAATATATTTTCCTATTAATGACATGATACAAATTTCCTATGAAAATATATACATTACATTAAGTGCATCAATATCTATGGTTTATTAATATCAGTGACTATCAACTGCTGTTTCTGTAAAAAGTATAAAAAAGAGAGTGAAAAAGATACCCCTATGTCCATTTGTCTATAAAGATTAATTCCTGAGAAGCCACAAAATACTACTGTACTAATCAGTTAAGTAGCAATAATCTCTTTCTCTGGAACTGGAAATTCATTAATGAATCATCCCTACTGTAAATACAGTACAAGCAGAAAAATCAATAAAAAACGACCATTCTTTTAAGGTCAGAAATTACCAACCAAAACTCTGCTCCTTTATTTATGCAAGACTGCACATCTAGTTAAAGATAAGGCAGCCACTGCTGAAAAAACTTTTTATACATGGTAATAAATTTTCACAAACACCTGAAAGAAGTCTTTTCAGTTTCCCTGAACTTGCTTTTTTCTTTACTTTTCTCATTTTAGATTACCATATTTCCGTATTGTGTACTGCCTGCCCGTAAGCAGTGAAATAAGTAGAGTTTTAATTTAGCATAAAGCAAAAGGTTAGTGTTTGAACATTATTGGATTTATCATCTTAGTTAATTATTTTTCTAAGGAAGGACCTGGGGGATTTTCCCAAATATGGATCTAGTTTCAGTAATTTAATAATTGCCTATATATTCTGGAAAATTATGAATGAGTAAGCAAAAAATATTAATTATTTCTATAATATGGGGGAGGGTAACATTCAGTGAAAAGATAGCGGGTGTAAAAACAACCCAAGGGCAGTTTTTCACACACACATTTCTTTACAGTGTAGAGCTCACTAACATATGATGCAGTGGCCACACAACTATAAATTTTTATTATATTTATATAAATGAAAATGATTTATCTAACAAAAGAATTAAAGAAAATTTAATTTCTTACTAGGACTAATAGTCATGCTAGTCTGGGCAAGACCACTAAGTGCCTAAAATATAGATTGTAGTAGATATGTAAAAAGACATATTCTTTCAGCTTTCATGCATTCTTTTCCTAAATATCAACTTCAGACCTTTGACGGAGGCAGGATCTTTGGCCTTTAGTCTGCCTTTGGTATAAAAATTTTTATCTTCTGTTCTATCTTTTGGATGACATCACTCACTAGCCTGTATTTCTGTCAGCAGATGGCATTACTCAGTACGGCCCATGCATGTAAACAGAACAGAGGGGAGGTGATTGCTTTAGGGAGGAAGTTTTCAGCAAAGTGCCCCAGCCCATTTACATTCTGGAAATTCCACTCTGAGAGCACAGGCAGAAGAAGATGAAATTGTTTCCCAAAAATAGCATCCCAAAAAGTACATTAATGCAATACAAAACAAAACAAAACCTTCTTTGCCAGAAGAAATGTGAATTGTGAGTGCTCAAGATTTTTCCTTGACATGTAGAATGTGACAACATCTCTATGCTGTAATAAAAGCAATAGCAACTGCTTTTGCAATGTATATACATTGTCTCATTAAAAGGGTAAAGATTAAGCTAGAGAATCCGTCTTGTGAGACTAGTGACTAGTTAGGCTCCAGTTTTGCCATCCTCCCTCATGTTGCAGATTTTTTATTGTATTAATAAACCTAATGAAACTTGTCCTGCTAATGAGATTGATAGAGTTGCTTACTTCAACAGTCTGTCCCATGTGTTATCTGTGTAGTCCTTATAGCAAATATTCCTGTAAGGTGGAGAGGAGAATCTTCTCATGCTGTTTGTTGTCTTCACTGATACTGAAAGAGACTTTATAAATGTGTTAGTTTCCCAAAGTGGGCCAAAGCAAAGCAAAGAACCTAAAATTTCATTGGGTGGGACCACATGAAAGACTGCCTGCAAATTATGATTAAGACATTGTGGATAATCTTTGACTCTAGTGGATAAACCAAATCATGGACCTTGAAAGACAGTCAAGGGAAATGTATGACTGGTTGAATTTCTAACTATGTACATGACTCACAAAATGAAGTGTTTATCCTTTGTGACTCATTCCTTGACCATTTTGATGTCTTAAGGTAAGTTATGAACCTTCTCAGAAAACAAGCAAGTTGAATATAAATTCCCAGGCTTTTAATAAATGCTTTTTTGTTTATCACAATATTCTTGTAATAAACTCCAATTAACTTTCAATCTCTATATTTCACCTAAATTAAGACGTACATATGAGAATATTTACAAGCATGGGGAATGAGGTTAACACCATGTGGAACACCGGCACTTAAATCATTTTATACATCTAACTTAGAAGCCACTTTTCTTCCTCCCGCTTTTCCTTTGCATACGGATGAAAGCATCTTCCTTTCTCCCTTTATTATAAGGAAAAATTAAGCTCCTCTTTTTTTTTTGTTTTTGAAGCTGCATGCCAAGAATTAAATTATGCAGAGGTGAAAATAACCTTTCACATGGAAGTACACCTAGGCACACAGGGCAGAAGCAATAGAAAGTGAGCCCTTTAGAAAAATATGCTGCTGTGACTTTACACAGATATTTCATGGCCCACTGAATCATTTAGTGGGAGGGTGGGTTTAGACAGTTTTTTACTTACAGAGGTGCTCCCTGAAAAAGTAATGGACAATTTTTTAACTGTATGGACTTTTTTATAGAGTATACTTTTTCCAAACATGATGCAGGAAAATGCCTATAAAGCTAACAAAAAATAATTATTGAGAAACACCCCTATATGCCAAACATCTAAACATACTGCCATTTTAAAGGAAGAAAAGCTCTGACAAGTTATCTTTTCTTTAAGCTGGAAATCTGCAACTAGAAATAGTACGCTATTTAGAATTTAATTTGCATCATTGCTAAATGAGACGTCTCTAAATTCAGCGGGAGAGCATGATTTCAAAGTTCATTTTCTACTTTATAAAAAACTGTAACTCATAATTTAACTCCAGAAATTTCTTTCTTCGTGCAAAGTATTTCTTACAGACTTTGTGTCTACCAATGAGAAAGAGCTTTTCTTAGATTAGTATAATGGAAATAATTGCTACTGTATTTGCATACATGCATAAAACAAAAACAATGCCTTTTATTGAGAGGATTGTTTTATGTATGTTTCACTAAAACTGTAAATGTATTGAAAACTTTTGTCACTACTACTGTACTGGTTTAGGGAAATAATTGCATGAAAATCTTCCTCATGAGGAAAAAGCCAAGAAAATGAATTCCATTCAAACATCTGCAGCATTTCTGTGTATTTTTAATTTAACAGATCTTGAAGGGGTGATTTTCATAGAGTGCTGAGCACCACCCTCAGGAAATCCTTAAGAAGTCTCCCCTAAAAAGGGAGAAAAGTCATATTATGGCTTTTTGAAAAGCTTGCCTATGGTTTCCTGTTGGGGTAGCTAGTTATAGATGACATATGTACAAGAATGAGAATTCATACATATTCCAAGTTAAAAGAAATCTACAACTTGAAGGGAAAAAAAGAAAAGAAAAGGAAAGAAATGGATTTCCAAAAGGGACTAAGATGAACAGCAGGTGAGAAAAAGATGTATGGGGGAGAATCACAGATTATAGCTACCCATAGCTAATTGCTGGTTAGATGAAACATGTGTGTCTGTTTTCAGCAATTAGTGTGGAGATCAATATAAAACATATATATTTAATTAGACATATGGTTCATTTTACTCTAATTGGAACCCTATGTCACTTCTGGCTCTCCATACAGAGTCTGCTCTAAATTGTTTTCTCCGCTATATTTGCATCATATGGAAGGTGAAGGGCAGACACCAGCTGATATTCAGACCTTGCTGTCCCATGGTGCTGTTAAACGTAGACATGTACTGTGACTTAACCAGACCAGAAACCAGGAGAGCTTTGATCCTGGATGTCATTTAACCCTTTCCATGGTAACTAGTCACACTGAATGCCCTCTAACAACAACAGCTGTTACCACCACATCCGTTTGAGCTAATCAGTACTTTGAAGAAAACTATTTCCTGAATCTCTTAAAATTAAAGAACTCTTCACTTCAACCCTTCTAACACACAGATATATTCAAGATAAGGAAGAATGATAATGGAACTGTGTTATTTTACTATTTAAATGTGTCTCAATCAATAGTTCTTTTTTTTTCTTTCTTTTTTTTTTAAAGAATAAATAAAACCAGAAAAAAAGTCTGAGAAGACGATTTCACTCACTCCAGCTCCCAAATTTGTCTCATTTTCTGGTAATATCTGGTAGTAAATCTCATACATACTTTACAAAATTTCCTTTGCAGGGTTCAATGATAGAAAAAAAAGAAAAAAAGGGAAAAAAAAAGAACATAATCTGGGGGGAAATCTTTAAACGTTTTAAGTATTTATCTCCAGTGTCTAATGTCCATTGTCTCCAGTGTCTAATATAGGCATTTAGATGATAATTTAAAAATTCCAGTATTGCTTACCAAATATTTTATTAATTTAAGAGATCTAAAATGGATGAAATATGAAGAATATAACAAAGATCACAGCTTTCATGCAGTTCTTCAGGATACCTCATGCTGTAAACATCTGTTTTGTTCATGCTGGCGCATCTATTTTAGGCAGAGTATTTAATTATCAAACAGTGAGAAAACTGCGAGAGGGCAAGGGAAAAGGCAGAAGGCAAGATGCAGTAAAAGTTATTGACAACTATTCCTTAGACATCTGTGCTAAACATCCTATGTTGATCTAATAAAAGATTTTGACACTAAAAACTGAGGCACAGCAGGACTATTTTTAGCAAACCCAAAGAACCAAAAATTTATTGGTCTGACCTCTTGGAAAGAACCTGCAAACTGCTTTCAAAACATCTAGCAACGCAGGTAGGCTGTGCTGTGAGGTGCCCTGGGGAGTTTGTTTTTCAGTCCAACAGCCTGTCAGTATCCATTCCAGAGCCCTGTGCTTGCTCCTTCCCTGGGACAGCCCTTCTCCTGCAGGCAACAGTTCACATTTAAGTGTCCTTGTTTCTGGATAGGGGATGAAATGGGCAATTCCAGCCCTAGCCCACTTGTGGTCCATCAGTTGAGACCTTCAGCCTCTTTCATAAATGCAGAAGTAATCATCACCACCAAGATGACCAAATACCTGGTGGCTTTTTCTCATCCTGCCTTCAGCTGTGGAAGGTTTCTCTCTCTATTGCTCTTGTCATCTGGATCTGGGAGCACTTGCTTCAAAAAGTCAGCAAGTTCTGGAATGAGATAAAGATCCCCAACAAGAAACAGAGAGACGGAAGGTATATCTAAAAGTCTGTCTCTGCTCAATCACAGTGCTTTTGTCATCTGTACACTGAGGTTTTCTGAAAGTGGTTATGAACAACCTGTGCTGCCAACAACTGCGTGATGTTTCTTTGAAAGGTTGAGTAGCTTTGACACCTGTCTTTTAAATAATGAGCCTAGTAGCTAAAGCTTCCAACCATGAACCAAGATCTCAATTAAATCAAATCTGCCTAGGAAGGTGTTCAAACATACACGTCAGGAGAACAACTTTGCAACAAGATTATGGGATATCCTAGGTGAGCTCAGTTTTTCAAGTCTCTTGTTTTAAGCTCTGACAATGTCAAGAAAAGATTTCAACTTTATAGAGAAAGGCAAGAGAATTAAAGTGCTGAATGTCTTACATTCTGGTCCCTTCTGTACATGGATATATCACACGTTATGTGCATTATATATACTATATATCTCCTTATATATATATGTATATATATATTCATAGTAATGTCAGATGACATTTTATCAGATGACAAGTCCAATGAGCATAAACAAGTATTCTAAACCAGTATTGGGCACCATCAGCACTATTTTTAGTGAAATTTCTCATCATGCCGGAGAAGTAGGCCTGCCAAACTATTCTTCTCAGGAGACTTATAAGGAGAAATGTCTAGATACAAAACATCTTGGGAGAAATTATAATAGGGCTAGACTGGGGAAGCAAATGGACTTTTAGTGTCTGGAGAACTTTAAAAGCAGACAGTAAAGGGCTTACAGATTTAGATGCAAGTTTATTGAGAAGTCTCTAGACTCTTCACCATTTTGAATATAGGTCCTGAAAGTTTATCCATATCTCCTTTAAATTATTAAGTCCTTTTCTTTCAAGGTCTTTCCTCTGTGTCTGTATAGGCTGTATAGGGTGATTTCACTCTACCCTTCCTTTTCCTTTCCCAATGTTTATTTTCTCCATATTGGCAGAGAAGTCCATTGACCCAAAGTCCTTTTGGTCTTTTAAAGCGGTATGAAAGGACATTTCCAGTAGACAATTCAGCATTAATTTGTTTTGTTGGAACTTATTCTTTGTCTTAACTATATAAATGAGATTACGAATAGAGCAGCCAGCAAGTGTTAGAGATTTCAGGGAATGTCACATAGTTAACTTCCTTTCTCAGGCACAGCTTAAAAGATCTACTTTGTCCTACCTAATACATTTTTCCTTCCTGCTTCTTCAAAGTGAAACTGTCTAGCTCAAAAGTATTATTTTTGGACTGGGGCCTGTGAATATTGTCTGTAATTCCCCTAGTTAAGGGGAATTTTCTAAGTATTATTGCCATTGAATAAATTGCCATCATTATCTCTGTTTTACAAGGGAAATTTCTTTCACTAGTATCTGAACTCTTGCTTGCCTAATGCTGAGACTGAGGATATTGTTGCTGGACAGAGGCCTAGGCATCGAGTGCACTGAAGACCAAAAAAAAAAAAATCCCCTGCAACAGTCTACTGAAGGTGAAATTGTGTGTGTGAAGTTTTATTCCTGTGCAGCTGACAGAGGGTAGCTGGTTCAGCCAGGGGACAGAGGAAGCTTTGCTGAACCCTTACGTAGTGCCCAGCTCTTTGACAGAAGTCCCATCTGCAACAGGAGCAATGCGACAGCCTAGGATACATTTCCAGGCCTTCTTGCAACAGATATCAATAGCTTATTTCCTCTACCTTCGCTTAGAATATATAATCCAGGATTGCATCAATGTCTTTTGGGCTGAAGTGGACAGGTTTATTTCATGGACCACTTGGGCTGGCTAGGTATTCAATCAGCCGAGGGTACACATGAGCTCAGGATCTGCTCAGTTTCTTGGCTGTTTCTTGGCTGCTCAACACGTCCCTCCCCATGGCCTGGTTTCCACACTCAGCAAAGTGGTGTCCATGTTCCCAAAACAGCCCCACAGCACGCTGCAAGCACTGCAACTGCACTGAGATGTCCTAGGGCCCAGGGAGCCCATTATTTCACTTACAGGCCATCAAAGAAGGCAGTTGAATAGTGTCTGGGTACACTGGGGACGATTTATCCATGCTGCAATGACCTCTCTCTGTGCCTGTAAAGAGCCCTCATCCTAGGAGGAGGAGGCGAAGGTAGACCTGACCCCACGCCTTCCCTGCATTACCACCCACATGGAGATTAGATCTCTATTCAGGGTGAGAGGATTGCTGTTTACCTCAGGCTCTGATATGCAGTATGTGCTGGCAAATACTGACATTTTTATATCTAGCACCGCTCTCAGGAACTGAATAGAAAACAAATCTTAAAAAAAAGAAAAAAAACAACCACCTTTTTTTAATATCTTATGTGTGGTTTTAACATTTTATGACGAGTGATGATCCTGCCTCTTCTCCCCATCAAACAGTTTTTAGTGTTCCTATTGGAATCAGAAGAATAGATGCAGACTAGGTTTATGAATATTGCCTAGAGATCAGAGATCAGTTCTAGAAAAAGCAGAAAAATCTAGTTCCACTTCTTCTGAAAAGCCCAGTGCTTGTAGCCATTTCACTTATAACATCTCTAAAGATTTAGCTGCTCTGGGGAAACTGGAAAATGTCATCTCCTCCCAGCCTGCAGTTATTTAAATGCTCCTGTGTCAACCAATATTATTCTGCTTTTATGTTTTTCTCCATTAGACAGCTGCTGGCTCTGCCTTTATGGGAAAGCCACCCTTGAAGTCACTTGACCTCTTGATGCCTTAGTCAACACAGATGGAACACTGAATAAAACCAGGATGTTACTAGAAATCATATGACCCACTGGGGAAGGAGGGTATTTGGGGGAATTGTTTTTCTTTCTCCTTGGGTAAATAAAGAGTCTGACTTACCTAATTGGCTATATACAGAGGTGCACAGATTCTATTTTCAAGAATGTGTTTTCACAGTTCAACGGTCTTTAAAAGGCCAATAGTTGTATTTTAAACATAGTATAATTTTTGATCTAGAGTAGTACTCTATGTTTTCAGATACTGGGGTCACTGCTTGATAAGTATTGGCATATATAGTCTTAATATAACTATAATCAAAATGCTTTATATAACCAAGATGTTTTTGAAAATTGTGGTTAGGGCACAGAATTCTGGTTGCATGTAAAACAATTTAATAAACTGAATATGTATTTTCTCACAGAGAACTCCACAACAATAGCAGTGACTTTTTCAGTATCAGGACCACCAGCCTCCCCAAAGACCTGCCAGCAATTGCCTGAAGGTCATGAGCTTGTTTCCTTCCCCCTTTTTTTCTGGCATTCTGCCAAAGCAGATTTGTTCAGACATTAAAACCGTCTCTGTTCACTGCTTGCTTTACCAGCAATGCCATATCATCCTGCTCTGCCAAAAAATGGACTGGATCTGTGAAGTACCATGGATTAAAGATACCATGTTGTTTTAGAGATAGGCTGGATATGGAATAAATATAGAGCCATGAAATCAAGAATCAGGTGAAAACAAAAGTTTTGAAAACAGTAAAGTCTGAAATGCCAGACTGGAGAAATACACAGTTATCTAACAGTCTATCAGATGGACATGTCTATTTATTCCTGGTTTGATATCGGTTAGGTTTTACACTGTAATGCGTTATGTCTTATTAGAAGAGTCATTTAAGCACTGAAGTGATTTGAAGCTGTCAAATGGTGAGCAATTCCAGAAGACTGAGCATTTCATTTAGATACTAGTAATTCAGGCTGAGAGGTTCTGGAGAGGCATTATAGGAATTCTAATACCACCCCATCGCTATGTATCTGGGCATAGAAGATCTCTGCTTACCAGCAAAGATCAAAGTGGCTTTCTTTGGAATGCAGTGTCCTACCATCATGCATTAATGCGTGGTGCTGCTAAATATTGCATGGTAAAAAGTTTTCTTTTCTTGGTCCCACACAAACAACTTCTTTAGCTTTGGTAAAGGAGCTCTCCCTTCACCATTGGTGATATTTTTATTTTGCTTTCACATTTGATTTAAAGGTAGAAAAAAAAAAGCTTTAATAACTTGTAATATTTACAGTTGCACGTGTTTTAGGGGAACACCAACATGGCGAAAGATTCGCAAGCCTTAGAGAGTTGGTTTACAAATCTGATCTGAACTATCTTCTGATCAGTAAAATACTGAATTAGGATGATCTCACAATCATAAAATGTCTCTGATGCTGTGGCCCTTTTAAATTTCTGACATCTATTTATAGGGAGAAATAAACTCTGTAATAGAGGCAGTAAAATAATGACTGCACACACAGTTTGTGAAAATTGCATTTACTGGATGACTTGAAAATCCATTAAAGACAGAGAAACAGATATTTTAGTGAATCGTCAAAAAACAAAGGACAACAGTTAATTCTGAGGAGAGGATACTCAAGTTACTCTATAGCCTAGAGAAAGGGCTGATCTGACTGGAAACCCTAATGCTAAAGTAAAGCCTTTGTAGAAATTGTGAC